>MU225128.1:347542-394262 GCA_018584345.1 Thuja plicata | reverse complement strand
ATTCTTTATTTCATTGTACTTAGTATTTGTTTATCATAATTTAAAAAATTAAACTCTAACCAATAAGTTTAAATGATTAAACAAAGTTTCGGCTTGATATCTTTTTATTTTGGTTAAATCCATTCTAGCTTTTATCGTTCTAAACATAATTCAATTTATGTTTTGTTATTTCATTATTATTAAAATTTGTTTCTTCAGTTTAACAAAAAAAAAATTATTTTTATTGTTAAATATTCTTACATACTGATATTTACTAATCGCGTTAAATTAGTTTTTTGGATTCATCATTATATCTTGCAACTTGTATTTAGCTTTATTTCAGTCAATTTTGTTAATTTATCATGACAACACTAATTCCAAATTTTAAACTTACAAATTTCAATTATACTATTTGGAGACCGCAAATGTTTGATTTTCTAAAAACTTGACACCTTTCAGATATTGTGACTTCACCAAATTTGAAACTGACATCCACCGCTCCTCAGGCTGACTAGGATTCCTAGCAGTTCAAAGATGAGGAAGCATTTGGACTAATTGGATTCTCATTAAATCCAGACTTATATCACCTTATCACCGATTGTACTGAGGCTCATTAGGCTTGGTATGTCCTGGAGAATACATTTCAAACTCACCAAACCTCTACTCCGCCCTGTGACATTATGTATCCTTTGAATAACTTTCCTATTTGGGATGACCCTTGTGATGATGTTTTCCTTCGGGATGATCCCCTCACTTTCTATTTTTCTCATCAAGCTAGCATATTGCAGGTTGATAATGTTACGAATACTTATTATGCTTTGGATAATATTTTAGATCACGAAGATGAAATTATTAATACGTTTATCCATGTCATGTTGTCCTTATGTATTAATGGAGATTATGTTCTTCTTTTCTCCAAAGTTGATTATGAATTTCGTGACACTCAAATGGTTATCATGGAGGACCAACCTCCTTCTCTAAAATCTAAACCTCTTGATGATATTATTAATGGAGGAAATCCCAATAATGGGAGATCCCCTCATGTTTTAAAAAAGATTAAAACAATTAAATATTTTTTATACTTTGATAAAAAAAATTTGCATAGATATGAAAAAGAATCTAATTATTAAAAACTGCAACTATATTAAAAGCGATAAAGGAATAATGATAAGATGTCAGAAGAAATGAATAATTTGATGGAAACAATGATTGTACTGCAGGAAAAAATAGAAAAAACGTTAGTAAGAATAACCATGCATAGGCTGCGCAAAGAATAACTGAGATAAGAATCAAACAGAAGAAATATTCAAATATAATAACTAAAGTTTTTATCCCAGAAATAAACGCCAATGTTGACTTAATGAAACAGATAGAAACCAAAAAACAATATGTCAAAGAGCCAGTTAAGTAAAAATGTTTCAGAATATATAATTCAAAAAAAGTTTACCTGAAGGTGAACAAAATATAGTGCAGCCCTATGAATATAATACACAATGCTGGTCAAAGACTAGGCAAAGGCAATGCTGGTCAAAGACTAGGCAAAGGCAATGCTGGTCAAAGATTAAAAAAAAAACAGAGCTAAAGGAGAAGAAAAAGTTATTAAAACATTATGTATGGTGATAAAAAGTTTCAAAGAGAATAATAAATTGATTTATAATGAGCAATAAAGTTTATAACAGCAAAAGATTATAACATTAATAACGCTGTAATAATGCTTCCTTACAAATGAAAATCAAACCCAATCCGTGGAGAAGAGATTAAAGAAACTTAGTTAAAGAAACTTAGTTTAAAAGGCTGCGCAAGAAATAATGATCTGCTGAAAGAGACAAGGCAACATTGAAAGAGATGAACAAATAATATACCAAAGTCTGCACTGGGAGTATAAGAAAAGACCAAATGCATAGATTCAGCTTTAAAAGGCCACCAAACAGGCTGTGCAATGGATACTACAGTAAATAGATTAAACAAAGCTCAACAAAGTATAACTTGATAACTAAAACTTGTGCAAAATAAGAGACCAGCCTTTTAATCTTAAACTTTAGTTAAGTTAGCATATTAAAAATAATATTTAGTTAAAACAATGAAATGCTGCCAGAGGTAAAGATGCTGCTGTGCAAGCTAAGAAGACCGAGGGCTACGTTTAGAGAGAGGGGAATATGTAGTGACGATAGCAGGCATATTGCATTTGTTTATGTGAAATATAACGGTATGGACTCAAACAACCAAGCAAAGTTTGAAGCTATGATAAATGTAACGCATATAGCAAGGCAAAATATTTTAACAAGAGATCATGAGAGGAGACTCAAAGTTGTTTATTGTTGCTATGAATTAGCAACCCCTCAGGAAGCTGTGCTAAGAAGGAATAAAACCATTAAGAGTGGGAAGCGAGGGTAATGTTTCACTAAAGTGAGAATATCAGACAAAAGCAGAGCTAAGTAGAGAAATGTTTGCAGGAGACCACAGAGATGCAGCTACGAGAAATATATTTGTTGAATCTCAAATTTACAAGCACATAAAGATAGAGATATAAAAGTATGTTAGATTAGAGATATAAATAGAAGAGAAACTTTAACATGTAGAGAAATGTTAGAATAGATATCAATATAGATATAATATTTAACAATAACCAACAGAGATATAACCTGCAGAGATATGAAGATGAAATCTATAAACAAAAAGATTTAGGTGAGATATTATGTTAAACTTGCACCAAGCTTTAGAAATATAGATTTTGAGTAAAAAAAATGTTATAAACAACAAAGAGAACAACCTCAGAATGTTAGTGCAGAATATGCAAAATGGAAATCCCTTGCGGCTTCCTAACAGAGGGTATAAAATAAAAAATAGATTATAATCAAGAAGTAAATCAGCAATAAACTCTCTCAAGAGTCTCCGATATTGGAGTGCTCCAAGATATGATAGTTCCTTCACCTGTAAACTCAATAGAAGATTAAACCAACCTGCTTTGATACCATGTTAAAAAAAAATAGAAATAAGAGAGAAATTAAATTGTTTAATTCAATGAGAAGGAGATAGGATATTTACCATGAATTAGCACAAAACCAGGAACATTCACCAATGAGAAAAGAAACAAAGGAGACAAGATTTTGAAGGGGGAAAAGCATGAAAAAACCCCTGTGATATAAAGAATGGGAAAAAATGCCTAAGAATGAGAGAGAGAGAGAGGGTGAGAGCCAAGCTCATACAATAGTTTGAAAAGAGTGATTAACCTAACTAGACTAGGAGAGAAGGAGAGACATATCTTTAATAGAGATGTGAGAAAGGAGTTGCATGGTAACTCCCATATCTATATATGCCACATTTCAATAGTGTGTTCCACTTGTGTTATTTCCTCTTAAGAAGGAATCTAAGGGATACCTTGGTTTATCCCATTTAAATAATACAAGCAAGGGAAAATAAAATACATAAAAAGAATTATCCTCACAAGAGGACAAAATAGGTGTAGGGATTCCATAGGAATCTCCTACTTACATTAGTACAAGTAAAGATTAAATTATAATAGATACTTTAAAAGCTTACAAGCATAGGGTGTGGGATGCAATTGAGGATTTTCATGCTTTTAATATCATTACAATCCCTAGGAAATTAAATCAGCACGCAGATAGGCTAGTTTCTATTGGATCTCAATTTGATATCCCCATTAACATTTCAGTGGGAAGTAATTAGCAACATGTTAAGATTATTGTTAGGCCTTCCATTCTTGAAAATGATGTCAATTGGCAAGTATTTGGAAATGATGAGAAAATTCTGCAATTCCTATTTGAAGAGGATATTTTCTCAGAGAAAAATCAAGATAGACTTGTGCAAAATTATGATGACCAAGTGGTGCAACTCAATTCCAATAATTTTCCTAGGGGACTAGTCACCTTAGAGTCAGTCTTCAATACAAATGATCAAGCCAAAAGGAATAAGACTAGTTTACTAGTTCAACAGGAACAATACACTAACTTGGAGCTTGAAATAGGTAAAAGCTTAAAATTTGGAAAGGTAAGCATTAATTCAGAAAAGGAGTCTTACATCCAATTGTTTTAAGAATTCAGTGATGTATTTTCTTGGCAATATGAATATTTGAAAGGTTTTGATCCTGTACTTTCTCAACACACCATAGAACTAGAGGCAAATGCTAAGCTAGTCATGCAAAAGTACAGGTCTATTAATCCCAAGCTAGAGCCACTCATGCATAAAGAGGTCCTTAAACTAATTAAGAGTGGTATCATATACCCCACAAAGCATACCAGTTGGGTGTCTAACCTTGTTCCTGTAAGGAAAATTAATGGAGAGTTGAGGTTATGTGTGGACTTTAGGTACCTAAATAGGGCATCCTTGAAAGAACGCCACCCTTTCCCATCCATGGAACATATTCTACACTGTGTCTCTGGTTCTAAATGATTTTCATTACTGGATGGCTACTCAGGGTATAATTAGATCCTAGTCAATAAGGAGGATCAATTTAAGACTACATTCACAACCAAATGGGCAACCATGGCCTACTAAAAAATGCCTTTTGGTTTATCAAATGCAGGTGCAACTTTTCAAAAGCCTATGGATATGGCTTTTAAGAGCCTCATGTATAAGTTTGTGTTAGTATACCTTGATGAAATTATAGTCTACTCTAAGAATGCAGCTGATCATATCAAACACTTAAAGAAAATATTTGAAAGATGTAGAGAGTTTGGGATCTTCCTCAATCCCAATAAATGTGTGTTTGTAGTACATGAAGAGAAGATTTTGTGATATATTATGTCCAAGGAAGGTATCACAGTGGATGCTAAAAGGATTGCTGCCATTCTAGGGCCCCCCCTACCACATCATAAGAAGAGCCTTCAATCCTTCATTGGTAGGATTAACTTCTTTAGGCATTTCTTGCCGAATATTGTAGATCTCTTGAAGCCTTTGATGACTATGTTAAAGAAAAATGTAGTTTTCAATTGGAGTAAAGAAGGGAAGACTAATTTCCAAGCCATTAAGGAGGCCCTAACAAAGGCTCCTGCCTTACTAAATCTTGATTTCAGTAAAGACTTTATTCTTTATTCTTATGGAGGCTCTAAGGTCATCTCTACAATCTTGACTCAACAAAACCCAGAAGGATTGGAGTAGCCCATTGCTTTCTTTAGAAAGGGCTTGGAAGAATATGAACAAAGATATTATTTTGCAGAAAATCATGTTCTTAGTGTGGTAAAGATCCTCAAGACGTTTAGGCATCTGTTGACCCATAGAAAGGTACATCTAAAAGTCACTCATCCAAGTATCAATGAGTTCTTGCTTAGCAAAGACCTGAATGAAAAGAGAGCTGGTTGGATAACTAGAGTTATAGAGTATGATGAAAACATTCAAGTTACCAATATAGTCAGAGGTAAGGGGCTTTGTGAACATATGAATGCGGATGCAACTTTAAAGGATAAAAAATGGATGGATTCTTCCCTAGTTATACATACAATAGAAAATCATGACATGGCAACAAGATGGTTAACAAATATGGTCCATTTTTTGAAGACCAGTGAGTGCCCTACAGGCTTATATTCAACAAAAAGAAGGTACTATAGGTTACACTTTGTCTCTTTTGTTCTAATAAATGACATTTTGTTTATAAGGGATCACAGTGGTGACCTTCTTAGATGCATCGATTCAAGCTAGATAGCAGATGTTCTATACAAATTTCATAATGGATCTTCTAGAGGTCATTTCTCTCCTAGGACCACTATTTTCAAGATCATGAGGGTTGGTTACTACTGGCCATCCATTTTTAGGGACAGTCATGTCTATATTAGGAAATGCATGAAGTCTGCTATCTTTATAGGGAAAGAAAGGCTTCCATCTCTACCTCTACAACTAATTAAGACAGAGACCCCATTTGTAAAATGGGGAATTGACTTCATAGGCTTAATTTGGTGTAGGGGCACCTTGACCATGGAACATTTATTGATATATTAGAGTCATTTTAGAATCTCATCAAACCATGTTTAGTAAATTTTTTTAACCTACCTTGTGTGTGATGAAAATGTGTCACACTTCTATGAGTCATTCCATCCAAGGTTTCTCAAGAATGAGGCCTCAAATATCAACTCATAGCTCCCTAGTCATGGAGTGCAAAGGTTTGTGATGGAGGCTCTCAGATTGACCTAGTTGTGCCCCTACAAGTACACCATGAAATGAGAGATTCAATGCATGAAAATGAAATCTATTCTATATGATTGCAATGCATGAAAGGAAATTAATCTAAATGATAACAATGCAATATTTATTCTATGAAAGGAAATACAAGTGCAAGATTAATCTATGAAAAGAAACATGAATCTAATCTACATGAATGGCCATGGATGCAAGAAGAAGAAGAAAAGAAGAGAGAATTTGCAATATCCAAGCTTGAGTGCTCAAATTCTCCTCCAAAATTGCTCTCCAAACCTGCAGCATAACAATACCTAAACATTTTATCTCTTAGAATGAGAAGGAGAGGGCTCCTTATAAAGAAAAGTGAACAGTTGAGATTAAGAGACAAAAATCAAAGGCTACGATTAAGAGGCAAAATGCCCACCACTTAGGAAGATGTGAAGAAAAAAGGATTTTTATTTAATTTATTTCCTTTTTCATCAAATAAAGTGCTTTAAGTGGGGATTTTTATTTATTTAATTAAAAGAGGGGTTTTCTTTTAATTAAATAAATTAGAAGAATTTTATTTAATTAAATGGGAGGAATTTAATTTAATTAAATAAGATGAATTTTATTAAATTAAAAGGGAGATTAAATCTTTTAATTAAATAAAAAAGATCAACCTTCATAAATATTGAAATAATTGAATTAATTACAATTTGATCAAGGAAATTGATTTAAATTGAAAATGTTGTAAAACATTGATTCTGGAAATTGATAAAGTGATAAATGGGGCCCATAGTCTAGGAGACCATTTTAGGGTGCATATATTTGCCCCTCTTTGACTAATGTGTGATCATTCTGGGAACACATGTAGTCAAAGAATGCAGTTGAAGTGTGAGATCAATTTGGGATCACAAAATAACACAGACATCAACACCGTTGTATGTAAGTAATTGACATCAGAACAAAGATAAGCAGATTGAAAAAGACAAAGTCAACACCATTGTATATAACTAATTGACATGTTCAAGATAAGAATCTCAAGCAAGGTTGCCCCAAGTAGAAAAAATGATAGGATTGATAAAGATGAATGAAGGATTGAAGTTTGATAGGTACTGCCCCCTCATGGTCAAAATCGAAATGAGATAGAGGAGAAATAGAAAATTGATAAATTTGATCAAATCAAACTAAAGATAAGGTTCTTGATGTAAGATGAAAGATATAAGGATCACAGAACCAAGGTAGATCATTAAGCATGAAATATTATGCCCCAAGGTTGAATTAGAAGAAAAGAAGTGGGGTGAAAGTTAATGGAAGATAGAAGTTTGGAAAAGGTGGAAATAAATGGAGAGAAGAGAGAGAATTTTCCTTAAGAAATAGAATGCCCCAAAATTAATCAACTGTTTAAGATAGAAAATTTTGATTGAGATCATGAAAGAAGATAAGGAAATGAAGATCAAACATGACCATAGTTGATTAAAAGTCCACAAGAAAGATGAAGAAAAACCCCCTCAAACTCATAATGCAGCCTAAAAATGCAAACTAACATGAGGTCTAAAAATGCAAGCTACATGAAAATGCAAAGGTGTACGTGCAATAGAGAAACTGTAACATAGGACTTTGTGTTCATCATTCATTAGAGAATGTTAAGGAACTTATTTTCATCATTGGGCCATTATAAACAAACGTCAAGAAATCACACAATCATCACTAGTCACAAGTGAAACTATGAAGATATGAATGTGATTTATATCGTATTGGAATGTGGAAAGATTCTAACATAAGAATCAAAGACATAAAGGTCAAGATGACTGTGATGTTAGATTACCCAATTTAATAGAGAAAAACCATGCTCACATCAAGGCATAGAGGCCAGGATGACCAACAGAACGGTTATGCAAAAAAAATTAAGCACAAAGAAGGAAGCAAATAAAAACATGGTCCATGACCCAAGTCGTCTAGCTATGCATCACAGAGAGACTTATGAGATAAGGACACTCAACGAAAATTAGTAACAATCATCACACAAATAAAATATCATGACATAGCTCAAGCATTTATTGTTGTGTTTAAAAATTTAAGTGTGTTAACTGATACTAAGTTCCAAGGAAAAGGATTGAATGCTTGCAAGTAGGTAATACCACATGACAAAACTGGGAAGACCAAACCGATAAATGTTGAAAAACACTCGATTTCAAGGGTTGTATTGAAAAATACAGTTGGGGTGATGTCAAAAAACACCATTTGCAAGACATCCTAAAGATTAACGCATCCAAAAGACCAAAGCTAACACAATTATGCCCCCTAGAAAAATACAAAGACCAATTCCAAACCAACGCAACAAGGGCAAGGTATGATGGAGAAAGGCTAAGTGTCGATGACATGTGCTAAGAAAAAGGGGTGCAAAGGCCTCAAGTAGCGCTCATTTCCAGGTTTTCACCACTTGGATTTTATTACAATTTTTTCGCTTTCATTTTTTTTTTTTTAAATTTTTTCTGCTTATTTTTAGGAATTTTTATAATTTTTTTGAATTTTTTGCTACCAAGGTGCCTGTTTCCAAGTTTTCACCAAGGCACTTTTTCCATTTTTTTTAAATTTTTAAATTTTTTTAAATTTTTTTTTGTATTTTTGGAATATATAATTTTTTCAAGATACATCAAAGCGCCTATTGCTAGGTTCTCACTAAGATGATCATTTTTTCAGAAGATTTTTTGAGTTTTAGAATTTTTGACATTATATCATTTTTTTAAATTTTTTCAGGATCAATAATTATGTACAAAGGATGCCCCCAGACAGAATGGGCATCATGGATAGAACTTCTTCAGGTTCAAGAAATTGATAGGCTCAGGGAGATATTCTCCCTCTTCTGTAGACAGTAAATAAGCACCTGACCCAAAAGTTGTTGTAATGATGTAAGGTCCAAGCTAATTAGGTTCAAATTTTCCCTTTTGATCTCTATGTTGTTGATTCTTAGGGTGAACCTTTTTGTTGAAGGCTTTGGACATGCACTTTTGATAGACCCTCATATGGTCAAATGATGCTTGACATTTTTCATCTAGAATTTCTAATTCTTGAAGTTGCATGGCGTGATAATCTTCATCTATAACTAGACCATGGAGAGAAACTTGAAGTGAATGAATCTCAACCTCCAAAGGTAACACTACTTTAGCACCATATGCAAGGGAAAAAGGAGTAGCCCTATTAGGAGTACGAATAATTGTTCTATAGTCCCACAAGGCAAGATTTATCTGTAAATGCCAATCTCTACCATTTTTATAGACTGTTCTATGCAAGATTTTAAGAATGGTCTTGTTTGATGCCTCTGCTTGACGATTTCCTTGTAGGAAGTAAATGGAGGACCAATGTTGTTTAAGCTTGAATTTCTTGCAGAGTTGTTTAAGGTCCTTATTTTAAAATGGCCTCCATTGTCAGTGATAATCTTGCAAGGCACTCCATATCGACAGATGATATGGATCAAAATGAATAGAGAGACTGTCTTGCCTGAGGCAACAGAAAGTGGGACAACTTCTACCCATTTAGTGAAGTAATTAGTAGTAGTGATAATAAACTTGTGTCCACCTGATGAGTTGGGGTGAATCTTCCCAACAAGATCAAAGGCCTAGCACTAAAATGGCCAATGAGATATAGAAGGAATGAGATCCCTGCCTGGAGCATGTATTAGGTTACCATGTTTTTGACACTTTTCACATGACTTTGCAAAAGTTACTGCATAAATATGCATTTTGGGCCAATAGTACCCTACCCTAAGAAACCTTCGGGCCATGGAAAGACCATTGGAATGTCCCCCATAGATGCCCTCATGGATGTCAACTAACGCTTGGTTAGATTCTTCCTTTTCTAAGCATCTAAGAAGTGTTCCATCTAGACCCCTCCTATACAAATCACCATTGATAAGGGAATGACGAAAGGAATTTTGGGTAAGGTTTCTGCATTTAGATTGGTTAAAGGTTTCAGGTATAATTCCATCACAAAGATATGAGTAAATGGCACCATAATGGGATGACTCATGACCAACCAGGGCACAAATGACATGGCTTTCTTGGGAGTCAAAGATAGGGTGACGTAGCTCTTTCACCAGGAATTCAAATCTTGATTCATGTTTCTCTAACTGAAGGAGTGAAGCAAGTGTAGCCATAGCATCAGCTACTTTGTTTTTTTCTCTAGGGATTTGCTTAAATGTAACAAATGTGAAGTATCATTTCAAGGAATCAACCATTTTCTTATAACATACCATTTTCTCATGTTTTGTTTGATATTCATCATTAACTTGGTTGATTATCAACTGTGAATCCCCATAGATATGTAACTCTATGATTCTCCATTCTATGGCCATCTTAAGTCCATTTGTTAAAGCTTCATACTCAACAATGTTTTTTGTACATGGGAACAATAATTTGTAAGACTTAGGAATCGTGTACCCATGAGGAGAAACAAAAAAAACACCAGCTCCTAAACCATTTTGCATAAAAGATCCATCAAAGAACATCCTCCATGTTCTTTCAGTCATGTACATAAAATGCTCATCCAGGAAGTCAACTTGAACAGGTGCATTATCTTGTATTGGGAAGTCAGCCAATTGATCTGCTATGGCTTGTCCTTTGATTGCTTTGCATTTAATGTACTCTATGTCAAACTCTGAAAGTATCATCATCCATTTAGCAATTCTACCTATGAGGGAAGCTTTACTTAGCAAATATTTGAGTGGATCCATTTTTTCTATGAGGTGTATAGTGTGCACAAGCATGTAATGTCGCAACTTTTGGGAAGAAAACACAATAGGGAGGCAAGATTTCTTAATGCTAGTGTAATTAACCTCATATGAAACAAGAGTACAAATAATGTAGTGTATTTGTCTTTCTTTCCCATTTTCATCAAGTTGAGCTAGTAATGCCCCCAAGGAAGATTTTGTCACTGAAATGTATAAAATAAGTGGTTTCCCTAGGGTGGGAGGCATTAAAATAGGAGGATTGGCCAAGTACTTCTTCATTTGATCTATGCTCTTTTAACAATCCACATTCCAAACACATTTGAATCCTTTGTGCAAGTTCTTGTTGAAGGGTTGAGCTCTATCTGCCAGTTGTGAAATGAATCTCCTTATAGATTGAAGACATCCTTGAAGACTCCTCATTTGACTAATGTTTTTAGGAGCTAGAATATCTATGATTGCTTGGACTTTTTCAGGGTCTACCTCTATTCCTTTTGCTAAAATGATGAATCCAAGTAGTTTTCTAGAGGTGACTCCAAATGTACACTTTTTAGGATTTAGCTTTAGTTGAAATTGTTCCATGCGATCTAGAATTACTTCTAAATCATCTAAGTGTGTATTAGTTTTTTTAGACTTGGCCAAGGTGTCATCCACATAATCTTCCATGTTTTTATGCATCATGTCATGAAAATTAGTTGTCATAGCTCTTTGATAGGTAGCTCCTGCATTTTTTAATCCAAAAGGCATAATGTTCCAACAATAGGTACCACATGCACAAGTGAATGCAATATTTTATTGATCTTTAGGAGCTATCTTAATCTGATTGTACCCAAAAAAACCATCCATCAAAGAATAAATCTCATAACCCATGGTCATATCCACTATCATGTCTATATTGGGGAGTGGAAAGTCATCCTTTGGGCCTGCTCTATTGATATCTCTAAAATCTGTGCAAACTTGAATGGATTTATCATGTTTGGAAATTGGTACAATGTTTGATATCCATTCAGCTTAAGCAATAGATCTTATAAATTTTGCACCAAGGAGTTTTTCTAATTCTTCTTTGACTAGAAGAGCTATGTGAGGATGCATCTTTCTCAATTTTTGTTTAACTGGTTTGACATTTGGAGCTATAGATAAGTGATGCATGATAAGATTTATGTCCAATCCTAGCATATCTGAATAATTCTATGCAAAATTGATCTTCTTTTTCTGTAAGAACTTAGTGTAAGCTTCTTTTTTTGTTGGTGACAAGGACTCAACCAAGTGTACTATTTGTGGAGCCTCATCCATACCCAAATTAACTACTTGTGTTGGCTTAATAAGTACTAAAGATCTATCTTCAAAATAGTTGGGAAGATGATCAAGTACCTCATCCTTAGGTGCCTCAGAGAGGTTTTCACCATTGGATATGTCATTTCTTTTTACTTTTTTTAGTTTTGACACCGCCACACCATGGTTTTTGCCATCAGAACACCTATTCTTTTGATTTTATTTTCTTTTTATCTTGTGACTAAGGTACTTGATGTCTATTTTTGTCATACTAGTAGCCAGTTCACTGGTGGAAGAGACTACGACTTGAATGGCATTTAGATAACAAGCTATCTCATAATCATTTTGGAATGTTAAAATCTCAGGTTCTTGATAGCATTGGGACCAATCAATAAGTTCAAGATGAACAAGGGGTAAATTAATGACTGGTTCAAGGCTATAAATGTGAATGATATTATCACTAGTGACCGAAGAGTCAGAGTCTGTCAAGTATCCCTCTAAGCTACCCAAATCAAGATTCATCCTAACAAGCGAAGAATTGTCCACTAAGGCAACATGTGGGTTCAAAACCTCTAATCCTACACATGACTTGTTAGCTACCTCAAGTTGAGAACTAAAAGTATGAATAACATCAATATCTCTATCAACTGTGGAGGGCTTTGAAAAAGAGTCTCATTCATACTCATTAGAACTTGTTTCTAAAATACAAATAGGATGCTTACACCATGAAGGTTTGGGACATTGCGATGTAGAAGGTCTAGTTTCATCAAAAGTACTACTTTCTATTTCCATTAAACGAACAAGATTCTTTCTTTGACACTCTCTCAAAGAATCTTCTATATCTGATTCTTGTTCTACATTTGCAACTAATGCATGGGTGACTGAAATATCTAAATCTGCCTAAAGGAGATTAGTGGAAGGGACCCAATCTTCACACATATCTTGCTGATTTTTCAAATTAGGTACATACTCTCATTCAACGTCACTATCTAACTTTTCAAAGAGAGGATTAGTACGCTTGTTGCAATTCTCAAATCCTAGGCCAATTAGCTTCTTAGACTTGCATCCAAATTTAGCATGATCAAGAGGTTCGGACCTAGCATCCAAATTGTGATTAAGAGGGCCATATCTAGGATAGCCCATCTTCTTGACAAAGATATACCCTCTTCCATATGCTTTAGGAGAGGGAGAGAAGTTCTCATTATGCATATATTTTTCTTCTCTATAGATCTAGTCTCTAACAAATGTTTCTTCCTTCTCATCTTGGATAGGCACTAATGATTCTAAAAATTTTCCAAATAAAGTCATAGCTGAAGAGGAAGGTTTCTTCTCTTTTGAAGGTTTTCCATAAGACTGAGGTGAAATTGGTAATGTTGTGAGGGATTTGAGTTGATAACCCAGCATGCCAAGGTCTATCATTTTAAGATTGTCTTTGTATTCAACTAAGGTAGCACCAAAATATTCTACTTCTCTATTGAGGGGAAAATGAGCCCCTACCAAAATTTAATTAACAGATAAATTTTTATCCCCAAGTATACAAATCTCTATGCCATTGTAGGGGAACTTAACACATTGATGGTAGGTAGACAAAACTGCTTGCATATCATGAATCCATGGTCTACCAAGTAAGATATTACATGCAAGGGGTCTAGCATCAAACATTTGAAATAAAACATCCTTTTGAATAGGGTAAATCCTAACAGGAAGGACGGCCAACCCCTTGGAACTTATTTCTTCCTCATCATAGGCTTTGATAGTGATCCTTTTTCTGGTATCGATAACCTCTTCAGAATAACCCAATTCTTTCAAAAGACTAAAAGAAAAAATATTAAGCCCAACACCCCCATCTATCAACATGCACCTGACATAGGTTCTATGGGTCATGACCTTAATATGAAGGGAAATATTGTGTGGAAGGCTCAAATCTTTATCACCATCTTCTAAAAATGTAAGGTAATGAGGGCTAGCAATGTGATTAACCATATTCTATAATTGATCAATATCTTAGTTGTTGGGGACATTTTCCATGCACAAAGCATCCTCAAGGATTTTATTATGTCTTGGAGACAACTCTAAGAGCTCAAAGATCAAAATCTGAGTGGGGGTTCTTTGTAACTGATCAACAAGACTATAAATCGATTTAGGATTAACAACTAGTTTCAAGGTGACAGACTTGGATGCCACTTGCTTAGGTTTACTGGATTAGCTTGAATTGGGTCCTCTAATGACAAAGGGACCTTGACTTTGGGTAACAACATTAATGGCTTGAGATGGCCTTCTAGAGTTGGGACCCAATAGCACCACAACAGGTTCTTTATCAAAAATAGGAGGAGATTCTTCATCTAAATAATAACCATAAGGATCTCTTCCACTCATCATATTAACATTTTCTTCCACCAATTCAAGCATGTTGATAGTATTCTCTGCATCTGTGTAAGTATAATTGATCTCAGATTTTCCATTCTTAACTTTAGAGCTCTCCCCCTTTTCATATTTGGGCAAAGGTTCCTTGAATGCCTTATGATCAGTGTTGGTGCTCAATCCATCTATTGTAATTTGTTTACTCTCAATGAGATCTTGAATGATATGCTTGAGTCTCCAGTAGTGCTCAATGTCATGTCCAATACCATTATGAAATATGCAATAGGCTTTTTCCTTCCACCAATGTGGTTTAACTTCTAGTATACAAAAATTCACAACATCTTGAGGGTGTGCCAGATTGTTATCAATAAGTTTCTTTAAAATTTGCTCATATGACTCACCAAGTTTTGCAAATTGACGCTTTTCACTCTTAGGCCTACCCTGGTAACTTGGATTACTTTCTTTTTTAGTGGATGTATTGATCTTTGTAGCTTGAACAGTACTAGATAAGTGGAGCACAGGTTGATCTTTAGGTTGGGAGGAATCCACAACTCCATCATTAACCACTTGTCTATTCCTATCCCAATATTGGTTCTTCCCTTTATCCTTATTAGAGTTGTTTTTTTTACCATTGTTGATGTTATTTCCATGTTTAGTCAAAATTCCTTGTTCTCTTAAAACATCCTCGAATCTACATGCAGTCTTAACCATGGTGTCAAATGAATCAGAAACTATTTTCTTAACTTCATACTGCATTTTGGGAGCCAAGTTACTAACAAGGATGTCAATCTTTTCATTATCATGAATAGTTCTAGAATAGCAAGAGTATTTTTGTCTCCACCTTTGCAAGAAGGTAACAAAGGATTCTCCTTGATTCTTCTTTACACTACATAAGTCCAACAAAGTGATAGATCTTGAAACATTGTATGCAAAGTGTTGAACAAATCTGTGAATGAGCTCTTTGAAAGTATTAACAAGAGGAGTTATCTTAGTAAACCATTCCATTGCTTGTCCCTTAAGACTTTGTGGAAAAAATCTCATAAGGTACAAATCATCTTGATGGAACTCAAAAATTCTGGTATAAAACTGGCACACATGATCACATGGATCTCCACTCCCATCATATTTGTCATATTGAGGAATTTCAACCTTTCTAGGAAATTATTTCATGTCAACACTCTTATCAAAAGGATCAAGACAAATTGAGTCCAATGAGAAAGAATTCTTAGGTGCAAACATTTTTTCCATTATTATTTGAATTTCATTAAGCTTCTCCTCTTGGGATGGACCTTGCTTCTTAATCTTTATATCCACATCAAATTTGTAAGGGAACCTAGCACCCTTGTTCATTAGACTATCCTTGTTTTGCTCCACATATTTCTCCACATACTGTTGAAAAAGTGGTTCTTGTTGCATTTGCATGAAATTTTGGGAGGTGCAATCAAATCTTGAGGTACTACCTCCATATTATGAACCATAATAAGCACATTGTAAAGATGACCTTAAGTTCCTAGGAGGGGTTTGTCTCCTATGATAATCATGTCTAGAAACCCTTCTTCCTCTAGGGCTGGGAGATCATGTTGGTGATCTTGAATGTCTCCTACTTCATGGAGTCCTAGGAGGAATGGATGGAGGAGAATTGTTTCCACCACTAAAATGCATATTGTTGAATGGATCATTAATTTGTTGAGCCAAGAGCTTGCTCCTCCTGAAATAATTTCCTTTCCATTTATATCAAAGTTTGTTTCTCCAACTCTAGGCATCTAATTTGTTCTTCCTTATGCACTTGTTCATCTTGGAATGCTTTCTTTTCATGCTCAATCCTCTTGAGTCTATCACTCATGTAATTGGTAGATGTTTTAAGAGGTGAGCTTGCTCTTTAATTTTGAAACAAGTTGTTGGTATAAGTTGTATTGACATGAGTATCATAAAGTTCATCTCCTTGTTTCTCATGTTGTGATAACTCATCATCATAAGAATGTCTCTTACCTCTCTCTCTCAGCCCTTTGGTGTGCATCTAGATATCTTGTTGAAATAAGGGGTGAGGTTGGTCTACTGTTATGAGAGGAACCACTAAATGAAATAGCATTTCCACTCTTTGCAAACATATCATCATAACATTTATCTCTGGCTTCCTTCTCTTCCCGAGTCATTGTGTAACTCATGTCCATAGAAGAGTGAGAAGATGCTAAAGGGATACCCAACTCACTAAGATGACTCTTGGAATAAAAACACACTTCCGAAGTACTCCTAGGTGATTTATCAAATATGGGTTCTTTTCCCTTATGTCTTTAGCGAGTTTGAACTAAGGGTAATTAGTTAAAAACCACTTGAGGTCATTTTCCTTGATTTACTTGATATCTTGTTGTAACTAGCATGAAAGAAAAAGTACTAGCTGATATGATTACCCTAAGAAATGTTGGTACCAAACTAGGATAGAAAAGGCACTAACTTATCCAAAAAGAGGTGATAAGGTAGAAAATTGCAAAGCGGGATAAGCCAACACTGCCATAGAGGTGCCCAATAAATTTGGATGAATACCCTAGCACATATGGATCAGGAGGATGGTCTTACCCAAATTATATTGATTGAGATTGAAATTTTGTATTAAAGTGGATGGATAAGAGACTACCAAAACTCTCCAAGTGTGTTATCAAAGAATCTAAAGGTTTATCTTTTCAACAAGGATGGTTTCTATCTCACCAAGTGCCAAGCAAGGTCACTTGTGAAATCAAAGATTGCTAATCCAAGAGGTCAAAATGCAAGAATACAAAGCTAAAAAAGCTTCTAACAGTAGGGTAAGTAATCCAATCTGACCTAGATCAACCTAGAAAACTAAAAATGATAGGGAAGCAAGCTAAACAAGCTAAAAAATGATAGCAAATAGCCCACTGGCAGACAGTTTCATGCGAGAGAACACTTTATTGTGCAAGGATTTGCACAAGACCACATGATGAAATGAACAGGAATGCGAGGAAACTCAGACTAGTGTGACAGGACAACAACAAACTGATAGAAAGTTTGCAAAATATCTCGTGAGGGTTCTCAGATAGCCATATGAGGAAACGCAACGAACGACACAAAGAAATAGTTTTCTTGCATGAGGAAAGGACACAAAACTCAGTTTTTGATTGTTTTAAATAACCAACTAGGTACATTAATAGATTTTATCATGAATCAGGCATGCAATGCAGCAATCAGGGAGTTCAAGCAATCAATGTCTTCAAACAATGAGTAAGAGACAAAGCAACCTTGCACATGAACATGGATAGTGTCATAGTATTTCTACTCCATAAGAATGTTATTTGTGTATGTTCTCAAATGTTTTCCAATCACGCACATAGTCCTAGAGAATAAAAAGTTGGTTGCACTATGGTTCTTAGTAATGGCTTGACTCTGCAACATTTGCAATCTCAAGTGGGTGAAATCCAATCTTGGTGCACTGAGGTTTTGACATAGTCTGAGAATTTAATCAATCAAGAGCTGCTGAGGAGATCTGACAACCCACAAGAAACTACACCCGTGGAGATTTCTTTCACAAGGAAATTTATATAGTGGTTGTTGCTACCATGGTGAAAATGGCTATTACCACTTGAGGTTCCTTCCACGTGGTTTACCCAATAAAGGGAATGTCCACTATGGTTAACCCTCTCTAACAAAGAAAAATCACAATATGGACCACATGGGGACTTGGTTTGGATTCAAGGGTTCTAAGTTTCTAATTCTCCCAAAAGGGAAAAAATAATAATCCTCTAGCCTCTTCACCTCACCCAAACATAGAAAATAAGATTAATTGGCCCACTAATTTAAAATCACCTCATTCAAGGTTCACACAACAACAAATGACACCAATCTCCCCAAAGAGAGAAAGTATCACCAAAAGTTTAAGCCCAAACCAAGTTGACCAATGAGATTAAAAAAATCCTTCCCTACCTACAAGGGGATCTATCGTCAAGAATATCTTCACATGTAAGACAAGAAAATGAAGCCCACTCTCTCAAGATCGCCACAAATAGTGTTCATAGGGCCTAATTAATATGTGAAACATATATGCAAGAAAGCAAATCTAGGTCCATTTTTAGAGCACCAATTGAAAATGTGATCTATGAAAGAAAGAAACACTCAAGCTAAACACATGAGAGGTTCATTTTATTTCCAAATCCAAATGTTATAGAGAGCAACAAAATACCTCAAATCCAATGTAATGTGAATCATTTTGTTGTTTATCCAAGTAAGTCCAAATCAACAACAACAACAAAAATAGAAAATCACAAACCACCAGAAATAGTAAACATTAGTGGTTAGCACAAAAAATAGAGATATAAGATATATAGCAATGAAAAAAATATCTCTGGTGTGGGATTGCATGCGAAGATTTGCACAGAGCTACACACGAAAGTTCTCAGCTGCACAAAGAAGTACATAGATCCACACGAAGAAGTGCAGAAAAGGACAAAAATAGAGAACAGATCAGATCCCAGCTTGGTTCCGAATGTCACATGAGGATTCACACAGAGATGTGCAAGGATTTTCATAGAGCCGCACGAGGAAACACATAATCCAACAAAATCTCGCCTGCAGACCTGCAAAATCTTGTACGAGATTTCCCTGTAGAAAAAAAATAGCAACTACAAAAAAGATAGAAAATTTAGAAATCCAAAAATAAATTATGAAAAATAGCTATGTGAAAGAAAATGAATATTTTGCCCCACGGTGGGTGCCAAAAATGTGTGATGAAAATGTGTCACACTTCTATGAGTCATTCCATCCAAGGTTGCCCAAGAATGAAGCCTCAAATATCGACTCATAGCTCGCTAGTCATGGAGTGCAAAGGTTTGTGATGGAGGCCCCCAGATTGACCTAGTTGTGCCCCTGCAATTACACCATGAAATGAGAGATTCAATGCATGAAAATGAAATCTATTCTATATGATTGCAATACATGAAAGGAAATTAATCTAAGTGATAACAATGCAAGATTTATTCTATGAAAGGAAATACAAGTGCAAGATTAATATATGAAAGGAAACATGAATCTAATCTACATGAATGGCCATGGATGCAAGAAGAAGAAGACAAGAAGAGAGAAGTTGCAATATCCAAGCTTGAGTGCTCAAATTCTCCTCCAAAATTTCTATCCAAACTTGCAGCATAACAATACCTAAAAATTCTATCTCTTAGAATGAGAAGGAGAGGGCTCCTTATAAAGAAAAGTGAACGATTGAGATTAAGAGGCAAAAATCAAAGGCTATGATTAAGAGGCAAAAAGCCCACCAGTTAGGAAGATGTGAAGAAAAAGGGATTTTTATTTAATTTATTTCCTTTTTCATCAAATAAAGTGCTTTAAGTGGGGATTTTTATTTATTTAATTAAAAGAGGGGTTTTCTTTTAATTAAATAAATTAGAAGGATTTTATTTAATTAAATGGGAGGAATTTAATTTAATTAGATAAGATGAATTTTATTAAATTAAAAGGGAGATTAAATATTTTAATTAAATAAAAATGATCAGACCTTAGGAAATATTGAAATAATTGAATTAATTACAATTTGATCAAGGAAATTGATTTAAATTGAAAATGTTGTAAAGCATTGATTCAGGAAATTGATAAATTGATAAAATGATAAATGGGGCCCATAGTCTAGGCGACCATTTTAGGGTGCATACACTTTGTAATGTATTCGAAAAAGGCATCATATGACATTTGTAGCTGAAAACGGAAAAAGGGAATACAAAAGGCCATAGGGTAAGTGTATGGTTTGTAACTGCCGAGATGGTCTATAAATAGACAACACTATGTAATCGAAAGGGGGTCTAGGAGATTAGGTTAGAGGAAAATAGAATAGAAGTGTAAGGAGTTGGGGCCTTTAATGTTATGTATTCAAATGGCTGTAATGAAATATCATATTATGAATTTTATCATTTGAGTTTTTGAATTTCATTCGAGTCCTTTTCTTAATGTTTCTACAGATTGGTTCATAGTCCCTTTTGGATGGTTATAATATGTTATTGAACTAGGTTTTAGTTTCTTGACAATCAACTTTAAAGATTTTGGTTTGGTCTATGTATCGAGGTTTTGAAGTTGTTATTAAATGATATTAATAGTTGCTTTGCTAATGAATTGGATTCTATTTTATCATCGAGGGAATATTAATAGTTCTGTTATGTTCATATATCATCTTTTGTAGTATTCCCAAGTGGACAATGGTGTCATTTTATCTGACAAAGAATCGGTTTAAAAATTGAGTGTTGATTCTGGAAGGTGTTCAAGCTGGAAATGGATTTTGAAAAGCCGTTACACATAGCACATGATGGGTGACATCTATGAAAATTCCATGGGAATTTGGTAAGTTGTTTATACCGCGTGGAGCCCGTGAGACATGTTTCGATAGCCACTTTGGAAGAGAGTCGAGAGGAAGAGGATCTCTTCAAAAAATTTCATTTGGACTTGAAGTATCCAAAGATATCAGTAGTCATTCTTAAAGTACCAAGTGAAGAACATCATATTCAATGATTGAAAAGGTGGAAAAATTTGTCTATGCATATTTGTATTGGAATAGACCATAGGGTGGTGAGTATAATCACAACCATGGAAAACAATAAGCACTGAAGGTAAGATGTCCATGGGTGGGTGTGATTCAGTGAAATAATGGAAGGTAATACAAATTTATTATTATTATCATTGTTGTGGAGTATCAAAATATTATTGGAATACCGGGAGCCTCTAATTTGATGTTTTGAAAGAAGGATAATAAAGTACCTACAGATTAAAGATAATATGCACATTTTAATGACTACCATTGATGCCCTCTACATCATAATTAACCCCCATCTAGTGCAGGACACATGTGGATAATCAATGCAATTGATTATTTCATGTTGGACATAAGCCATTGTATTGAAGGAGGCTAATGAGACTGCTATCTTGAACTTCTATGATGACATCATACACAGGTTTTGGATTCCTGATTCAATAACATTTGACAATGCACTTGTCTTCACAGGTTTAAAAGTCACTGAATCGACAGCTAGACATAGAATTTATCTTAGTACTAGTTCAAATTATTACCCTCAGGGTAATGGTTTGGAAGATTCCACCATTAAGAATATGATCAGAATAATTCAAAGTAATTTTCAAGAGAATCAAAGAGATTGGCACTCCAAACTAAATTTTGCCCTATGTTTAGACAAGACTAATCCAAAAAAGATAATTCAAAACTCTCCATATATGCTAGTCTATGACAAGGAAACTAATTTTTCCTTTTCAATTGAATTATCAGCTCTAGACCTTGCTACCCAACTTGTCCTCTTTGAAGAAGGAGACCCCTTGCAAGTACGCTATGCTTAGCTTATGGAGTTGGAAGAGAATAGATGCAAATATATGCATAATATGGATTTCCAATAGATGCAAGCCAAGAAAATCTTTGACAAGAGAGCTAGATCAAGGAGCTTTAATGTGGGAGACATAGTCCTCAAGTGGGATGAATTCAAGAGAAGACATGGTAGACATACAAAGTTTGATTCATTTTGGGGAGGCTCATTTGTGATCTAGAATGCAAGGAGCATAATTCTTTTCAACTCTCAACACTTGAAGGAGAAGGCTTGCCCATTTTAGTCAATGGTTTTCACCTCAAGCCTTGTTTTGAGGTATTTCCTACCTTTTAATTAAGTTTTGTTATTTTTTTTTCTATTCCAAGTTTCCTACTTTCCTCAAAGTACTTTTGCACAGTTAGTTTAGTGTATAGGGCTCTTTTCCCTATTTTGGTTCTTCATTTCCTCCTCCTCATTATGGCCTCCTACTTTCAGAGTCATTTTTGTGTTTTTGTAGACTCCTTTCCCAATGGAATTTCAAAGGCCATTGGTTTCATATATGTCTATCAGGTAGACATTCAACAGAAATCGCCAGACATTCAACATAAATTGCCAAAATGTTACCCAAAATTTACCATCCTGTCCAATTTTAGCTTACAAGTGGGGTAAATGAGGCTCCCACAAGGGTAGAGCCCAACTTGTATGGTTTCTATCTATATTTTTGGGGGCCTTTACCTTGTTATCTACCTATTTCTAGGCTTGGTTAAACCCTTGTTCTATTTGAAAGGTCCAAAACCCTAAGGAAAATCTCTTAAACCCAAGTTTTTTTGTGGGCCATTCTAATTTTAAGTTACCTTTTTTGATGGTTAGTCACTAACATTCAGCGATATGGAGAAATGGTTATATCTTGGCACTTTTTGTCGATCTCTTGATCTTGTAATGAAACAGTTAAGTCATATTTTATTTGGACACTCATCGTAGGCCGTGATGCAATTTTTATCAGATGGTGGTCACTAGATCTCATGATCATACCCTGGTCAAGTCATTTGTTTTGAGATCATGAGATTACTTGGTCGCTAGATCTCTTAATTTAATCAGAGTTAACAGTTGTCATTCCTCAATTTAGAGATCTCTTTGTTGTTGAATCTCGCAATGTAGCTTGGGTTAAGAATTTTGTTTTGAGATCAAGTGAGAGATGTCAATAAGGTTTTTATCTTGTGGTTGTCTCTTTATCACCAAATCATACTGGGGTTAGTGTTTTTTTTCAGCGACTTAGAGTTCCCTTTATCTCTGAATCTCATGATCAAACCAAAGTTAAAGCTAGGATATAGAGACTTAGAGATAAAAAGGAATTCAAGTGGCTAGGGTTAAAGACATGGTTAAAGGCAAAGATCAAATGAGAGATAGATCTGATGGTTGGTGCCAAGAATCAAAGACTAAAATGCTAACTGATTAATGTATAAGGCAATATGATGAGGTACCACATGTCTAGGTTAGATCTGAGTTCTTCATGTCTAAGTAACTAAATAAAGGATCAACGACTATGTTTTAAAAGGAGAAGAGATCTTGTTCTAAGCTGCTGATATGACATTCTGTGCCACCTGTGACTATTAGAATCTAATTTTCAAATATTCAAATCCTTTTCTCAGGGTTTCCATGGTGGTGGTGATGTTTTCAATTCATAGAGAAGGTAGATGGATCCAGATGATCTGTCTGATCTAATTAATGGTGATGAGAGTTTCTTCCTAGATATATCTGATCATCTGAGATATTTCCCAAGTGCATTAATGATAGAAAAGAGTGTTTTAGGGTTTATGCATTATTTAAAGGATATATATTATAACCCTAAATCAGATCTTGATCTGATCTGATGGATTGATTCCCGAGTCTATGTGGTTGAGGAGGTTGTATATAAGTAGTTTTCAGAGCTTTTGTACCTAGTTTTTTTAGGCTTATGTAAGATTTTGTGTGGCATTCTTTCTGCACCAATTTTTCATATGTTTAAAATTTCTCATCAAGATTCAAATTATGAAATTTTTTTTTGTCACATATGCTCTGTCCTTGGGTTTTTTCATGCCTGTATCTCTCTCTTTGAAGCTAATATAGTGACTAATATTGGAGAAATCTTCAATTTTTGAGCCCTCTTTCTTTTCTATCTCTATGCACTATTGTGGATGATTGATATAGATAAATTTGTGAATTTTTTTCATTCCCTGTTATCTTGTCTCATTTCTGTGCCTATTTTCTCGAGTGAATGTTTTCTTGCAGGTCATAGTTCGTGTCTATCCGCTTGAAAGTTATTTTTGTGAAATGTTTTTCTTTCCCCAAACATCTTTCTTCTTAGACCTCTCTCTGAAACACTTTTGCAAGCCTATTTAGGAAGTTTTGTTTTTTTTACTTAGAGAATTCATGATAACTTTAGTCATTATGTTGTGATTCATGTCATTTTTGGTGTATAACCTTATATATTAAGTTGTTGCTTTCAGTCTTTCAGTTTTCCTTCTGTCCCTTTCCATCCCAAGTTTACTTTTCAAGTTTTAATGAGAAAAATTGGTGATTATCCAAGAGGAACTGACCTAGAATCCAGAGGTCTCACTTCAATTAGAAAAGGTTCCATAACCTAGAAGTGGTTCCCATGTTATACTAGGTCACTAGACTCTTGAGTTTAGTAGGGGGCAAATTTGGTGTATAAATTTTTTAGCATGGGGTGAATTTTTTTTGCAAAATGTACAAGGGAGGTTGTATGTATACCCCACTACTTATGATGAAACCATAGAAGAAATAATAAGGAAGAGAACCAGGGATACCTACTTCCAAGAACAAGGAGATATCATTATATCAACAATATATGCCATGAACTTAGCTAAGAGTGATGACTCTTATGAGATAAGAATATAGATAATTGTCAAATGATATTCCACTTGTGGGAAGAGACCCTTGAAAGGATGATATATTGTCTACAATAAATCTATGTTCAAGAGGAGTTCTAGAAAAAATATAACATCTTCAATACAAAGAGGGTGAGGAGAACAAGAATACACCCATTTAGCCCCCTGTCGCTAGGTGAAATAAGGATTCTTGATTAAGGATGACACACTTTGAAACACATAGTAAGGGAATGTGTTTATAATGAACATATTTTTGAAAACAAAGAAGAGGTTGTGGTCAAGGATGCACACCTCTTATATAAGAGAGACTCACAAATCAAAACTAACAATTCTTTATAAGAAAGGAATGTCACATGATAAATAAATGCCACTGTACTAAGGAAAGTTGATCCTTAGACAAGAGAGAAAATGAATTTACAAGAAACCTTTCCCCCCAAGTATGAAAGAAAGAAAAAATATGTAATAAACCCTTAATGATAATTACTTCATAAAATATATACAATTCCAAGCAAAATAAGCTAAAAATTAGAGAAAAATCCTACTTTAAAAGAAACATATATATGCTAGAAAAGACATCACATATAAAGTAAGTAGGTCATCTAGGAAATAAATGAAATGATGATATGTATGATTATTATATTATAGGAATTCACTTTGAGGCATGTAAAGGATTTTTAAGTAGAGATGTCAGTATCTTGTGTGAAACAAAGTATCGCATGTCAAAAAGAATGTACCATCATAAAATAATACAAAACCATAGAGAGATAAAAAGAAGAGAAGAAGCATGCCACATTATGTCTACTCAGTGGTCAAACCCAATTATACAAGATATACACTTCCAAGTAAGGAAGAGATTTTAAGGAGGAGACTAATCTCGTAAAGGAGAAAGATCCTGTAACAATAATTACATACATGGGGGAATATCATAGTACAAAAGAGATGATTAAAAAAGAGATAATGGATCCTTGAAAGGAGAAAAAAAAAGAAAAAACCAATATAATCCCTAAGTGATAGATCTTTTATAATAAATATGCACTCTCAAGCAAGCATAAGGTTGCAACTTGGGATGCAAATACCCTGAAAAAGAGAAGATCCTTGCACAAAACAAAAATTCCATGCAAGAGACGAAATCATAATATAAAAGATGCAAGCTTCACAAAGGATATTGGATGTATTGGAAAGGAAAGGAAAAAGAGGAAGGAAACACTATTCTCTCTAAGTGGTTTCCATTTATAATAGACATGTGTTTTCAAGAAAGCATAAGGTTGCAACTCGGGATGTCAACCTCTTGAAAAAGAGAATATCCTTACTTTATATTTCTCACAAATTATGATTGCACCTGAAATTGCATCACCATAAATAAAAATGAGCCTACAAAGGATAGACTTAACAATGTCACATAGTAAGGAGAAACACAATAGGATATAGTTATTATGTAGAATAATCATGAGAAAGGTGTCATTAATTATTTCAAGTCATTTGAATCATACAAAAATCCATAAATTCTTGAATTTTACAGTTTGAATCATAACAATCATTAGTCTTATGTCCATGAATTTGATGAAACATACAAATGGAAGAATTTTCTTGTTTGTGTTTTCTATTTTTTTGCTTGTTTTTCAAAGGAAGACTAATTAATTTGGCCTTAAGAAACTCAAATAAAATAATCTCTTGTTGTGAGGATAAATTAGGAGAAGAATGTATAGATTGATTGGGAACATGAGAAGGTTGGAAACATAAAGTTTCTTATGAACAACAATGCTAATTAGAAAGGTTTGATGTATCAGTAAGATAAGAGTCTCTTTTAGGTGGAATGGGATTGAAATCTAAAGAGGACCAATCAATATACATACATTAATAAAATGGAGTTGTTGAATTCTCAAATTTAAGGGTCTTATTCTTGCTATGGAATGTTGGTGTGAAATCTAAGATTCCCCAATCATCATCTTGAAGAGTTGATAGTCCACCTATTTGTATTGTAGAAATAAGTGAATAAGGAAATGGAGATTGAATAGAGTCAATTTGATTAGAATCTTTATGTTCTAAAGTTGGGTTTGTAGAAAGAAATTAATCAAGGATATTATCCTCTTAAGGATTTTTATATATGTATGAAAGTGCATGATAATCAAGTTCCAAAGCACCTTGTACAACAATCCTTGATTTTTGTTTATTGGTATCTTTAATGGTATTGACTTGATTAGGTTATTTATTCTCAAAATATTCATTAGGAAAATAGAGAGAGTCGAAGATACCATCCTCTACTTCTAAGGTACTTTTAAGAGAAGGAAAATAATGACTCATTAGTGCCTCATATTTAGAAGGAAGATGATTCAAATAGATAGGAGGAGAAGTCTCATTAAGGGAATTATTAATTATATCAACCTTTTTCATCAAAAAATTATCCTATTTCACAAAGGTAGTCTCATGAGGGAGGTACATATCAAGAGAATAATCAAAAAAATTCTCCAATGACTCATCCTAAATATAGATATCATTAAGAGAAGGCATAAAAGTAGGTTCTTGCATTAATATGTCCACATGAGGGAGAGAATCTTTGGGAGAGGAATGATTTATTGGTTCATAAAGGGGGTTATTGTAAACCTTAAATCCTTTTACCACACTAATTAAATTCTAACAAAAGGAGGGTTTAGGAGGCATAGAAGAAGATTGAGTAGAGATGAAGTAATCAAGGAATTCATTTAACATATCAAAATCTTCACTACTAAATGGCTTATCAAAGGCATTAAAACTTTGGATAAGGAAATTAGACATTTTTTAATGAAATGAGATAATGTTATAGAAAAAAGAATAAAGGAACTAAAAATGCATGAAAATAAAATATTTTGGGATTTTTATTGTTTTCAACATGTAAATGCAAGAATGAATCTATGAATAATATGCAATTTTTATGTCTTTCTTTTTATCAATGAATGCAAAAATATAACTAAATATATAATATGTAAAAATTAAATGCATACAAAAGAGATCTAAACACAAAATCAAAATGTGAAAAATGGTGATAAATACTAAAAAGGTAGATCACTCACCAAATTCAACATACATTGGAATACCAAACTCCCAAAAAAGTTAATCTAATTAGCACAACCAAGAGAGAAAGGGTTCAAATTTGTGATCTACACAATGCAGGGTTTTGGTGATTTCTTATGATTAAGATGATGATGGTATGTAAAAATGATAAATGAATAGGAAAAGAAAATGTAATAAGAGAAATGAACTTATCTTGATCTAGGAGAGAAACAATGAATTTTAGATCTGAGTTTTACTGTCACAAAGCTGTTAGGAAAATAAAATTGTTCTGGATCTGGAACCTTGGTGTATGTATCTTTTGACTGTAAAAATTATAGATTCCCAAGACTATGCCAAATCAAGTCATCCTAGTCCAAGAAATTTGACCTTATCCTAGAGAATCCAAATCTGGCAAATTTTGTACAAGATTAATCACTGGGTGTGTAACTCTGAAATTATGGATTCAAAACTCTACCACATGTTCCTACACAGAAAAGAAGGGGAAATTTTTCTAGGAATGGGATTTCATTGGTCAATCCCCTTTATAAGAATTAACCTTGAAATGAAAGAGATTAAATTGAAATAATGTTTCCATGTAGCAGAGATTAGATCTAAATAGTAGAGTATATCATACCATGCAGATGCATTTGTCCTTAGAAAGTGATCAAGTATGTTGATGCAATAGATTTTGATTGATATATGAATTTAGATTGCCTTCCTTGATGTCAAACTCCTTTTTTTTGCCACCAATAGGGAAAAGAGATAGATATATGGAAGGAAATGACTTGAATATGTTATGCCCTGCATACCCGTCCATACATTTTGTTGGCAAAATGTTGGGTCCCCTTTTTTTTTGCTTTTTCCTTGTTTCTTTTCATTTTTGTTTTCCTTTGGCCTTTGCCTCCATGGGGTTGGTGTTTTATTTTCCTCTTGGTTTATCTTCCTCTAGGACCCGGTCCCAGAGTGTTTGTCTTCTTTTTTCCAGTGGGATTCTGGACTTCGGGATTTTATGTCACCATCTCCTCTTTGTTTAGAGGGTGAGGTTGGATGGGATCCCCAGGCTCAAATTCTGGTGGTTTTTCCTTTCTTTGGATTTGTAGAAGGAGAGCAGGATGTTTTTACCCTAAGGGTATAAATAGGGTTTCACTAGTCATTGTTACATTTTCCATGAACAAATTACCCAGAGCTATTCAAGGCGATTAGAGATATTTTAGCAGTGAATAAGTGTGATTTTTTCTTAGACCTTAAACAATGCTTAACAGTGATTAGTAGTGGTGTGTTTGTGGTATTTCGAAGATGATCAGTTGTAGAGCACCTCCCATGATTGTTCTCCCGTATTCC
This sequence comes from Thuja plicata, assembly GCA_018584345.1. Lineage (NCBI taxonomy): Eukaryota > Viridiplantae > Streptophyta > Pinopsida > Cupressales > Cupressaceae > Thuja > Thuja plicata. The sequence goes on along the minus strand of MU225128.1, from coordinate 365,247 downwards.
TCATGTTTTAAGGTAGGCCCTTCTAGTTCTTCCTTGTTTCTTTTTGGTTTCATTTATGGTTTTCTTTCACTCTATTTTTGTTTTCTCTGTTTTCACATTCTATTCTTGGCGTTGCCTCATGTTGGTGGAATGGCTTTCCCAGAGGGTTGTCTACCCTCTAGGAAGTTGTAAAGCAATGTATTCTAGTGTACATACTATAAATTGTTGTCGTTTGTTTGTAAATTATCTGTAAATAGGTGTAAATAGGTTTGTTCCTAGGTTTGTTTGCAAATTGCTCTTTCACCTACTATACATAAGTGTTCATGGTTGGTGTTTGAATCAAACCCTATACATTCCTATATATATCCTCCACACTCATTTGGTTGCGAGATCACCATGCCCTTTTGAATATATCCAAATTAAAGAGTTCGCCCTTCTAGTGTCTGCAAACTCAAACTCGACACCTCGCCTGGTTGAGTTTGCAGGTTTTTTTCAATCCTCTGTCAGCTCAGTCTTAATGGCAGGTTTAATTCTCCCACACATGAGCATTCAAAACTGACCCAAGTGGCATTCATTCCCTTGCGTGTTCGGACAACTATTGCCATTATTTCCATTACTCCCTTTATTGCATGACCGTGTGATGCCCCATGTCAACCTAGTACGGCTAATTACTGATCATGTCAATAATGGTCATTTTTCTGAACTCCAGGTCCTAAGTTCCCCCTTCATCCCTCATTTCATCCATCACATGAGCCAGAATCCTCAAAACCCCTGGGCATAGATCAAATTCCCAAGTAAGTCATTTCGTTGTATGTATGTTTTTGGGTTTTGATGCAAATAAACACCCTTTTCAGGACAGATGTGAGGTGGTGATGAAATCTCTGGGATCTGGAATTATATTATATTATCTATACTAATGGTTGTCCGGTCTTGCAGGTTGCCAAAATTCACTTATCAATAATGTCTGAAGAATCAACATCTTCTCCACCCTGGAGCCCAGAAATCCCTACTACTTGGACAAGGGCAGCCACCAGGACAAAGGCAGAGAAGGCCTTAGAAAATATCCCATTGACAATGAAATATCTGAAGGGAGAAGCTATTTTGGGATCAAAGGTTGATTCCAAGCTGTAGTTGATCACCGACACAAGTGTTGGAGCATGGGCCGGAATGCAGGCCTTGGTGAAAATAATGTTCATTCAGTGCAAGGCCAGAGATTTGATGGCACTCAATGTGGCCACCTCTAGAATCCTTAAGGCTATCTACTTCCCCTACTTAGTGTAGGCTCTAGAGCTCATTCTCACACTAGAATAACACTAGAACATAGCTATCCGGGCTGTCATGCTTGCTGCTCCTCTTTCGTCGGGCTACCCTACACCCATAGTGTCTCTAGATGCTACAACATTCTCTTCAGGGCTAGGGATCCCCTAGCTTTCCAATGCAGCTATCATCACCCAGACCCTAAAATTAAATGAATTTTAGAAGCTCCCACACATTTCCCAGCAGTACCTCAACTCCAACTGGCTTAAGACCCCAAGAAAAGATTATAAAAAGATGAAGTTGGAGATCCCCTAGACACAATGTAAAGAAAGTATACAAATGGGGATCATCTCTTTGTGCAAGATCTTTGGAGAGCCCCATGCTGAGGAATTCTTGGTGTGGATGTCTTACTTTTTGTTTGGCATCACCTCCAATGGACAAAATTTTGATTGGGCCACTATCATCACTAATCATGTGGATGCCCAACTTGTCAAGGTCACCCGGTCCTCCAAATTTTACATGACTTCATATGTCTTGTGGGAAGTGGCACAACAATGCCCCATAACCAGGGGATTAATTACTATCAGCATGCTTGGGACTGGCAAGGGCCAGAATGCTCCATGGGACTATTTCCCACAAATACAATGGGAGACCACTTTCCCCAATTTTTGCAGAGTAAATGATGCCTTCATTTACTACAACATGATTAAACCCATTTGGGATGCCAGATACTAGCTTTCAAAGGAGGCAATGACTTTGGTCAACACCTATGGCCATTACTACATCTAGTTTAAACAACACTCCTACATTCAGGTGACCAGATTCTCTGGGAAACCCTACCTATTGCCCAAACATTATGGGGATAGGATCATTATTTTGGAATACTATAGACAAATTATGGAGCTTCATACATTCTTTGCATTGAAGAAGGTCCCCAATATTCTATTCCCAATCACCTGCAGGAACTATACTTGCAGCCTTGCAGTGGAAAAAGAGTGTGACAATGAACTAAAGTGTCTGGGGCTTGCAGAGTTTTACTTGGACCAGAAATTTTTTTATTCGGTAGATAAGATAGCGTCGACACTGCCCCAGGCATCAGACCCACAAGCCTCACATTAAATATTTGTAGGCAAACTACTAAGATTATTTTGAAGTCCAAAATTGACATTTCGTCATGATGACGCAAGGTATAATGAAGATTCTCAAGCTTTGGACCTTCCCAAAGGACTTTAGAGATACTGAGTCCATAGAAGACTTGTAGTACAAGGCCCAGGGAGTAGACAAAATGGATCTCCCTCTGGTGGGCTGGGACACCCTAGAAGGCCTAGAAATTAAGTACATCACCCATGATGTGATTGAGCGCAGTCATGTGTATTTTTAGAAGGTGTGCCCTAAGAGAACTCGAAGAGTTGGAAAATTTTTGCAGGGGTCAACTTCTACGGCCAGAATCTCTGTGTAAGGTGAGGATAAAGGAAAAAGGAAAGTTGGGATCCCACTCTAGATTCCATCTATAGTTCCCATTGCAGAACAATTGCACCTTCAACTAGCAGCGTCCCACCAGATGAAGGAAGCCATAAGCACTCGGCTAGGCATCCTAGTTACTATAGAAGAACTTGCGCTCCCTTCCAGTTCCCCCTCACTTGTAGAAATTTTGGTCTAGGTAGTGGTGACAGGAGGGGAAGATGAACATGCAGCCATTTTGGATGTCAGACCCCCATTAGTAACAAGGAGGAAGAAGAAAAAGACAAATGTTCCATAGCTAAAGTTAGAAATAGACCTCGAGATGCCCCACACCCCCAAGGTGTAGATTATCCTGCACTCCCTAGAACCAGAGAATCCCCTGAAGACCTCCCCTCTACATGATGATTTTGATGACATCTTTTGAACCGATGAGCTTGTAAATTTACAAGGGGATATAGGGAATATGGTAGAGAATATTTCTACATAGGAAGAGGTAGTGATCCCCACTCATGGGGAGATACCAGAAAATAAAGTTTCCATAGGGTAAGAAGTCTGGGAAGAAAGAGAAAAGGAACCAGAATAGGTGGACATCCTAGATGTTCATGAAATCCTAGTCCCAAAGACCAAAAAAGGAGAAGGGAGGCAAGTGCAAGGTGAGTAGCCAACTTTGGCTGAGGGAACCAGACTTATGGGAGCAACTGTAACCTCAGCCACCATGCTCTAGTTTCCTCCACCCACCTAGGGAAATGTGGCATTCAGCAAGGTGATCCCTATAGTACTACAAATACATCCAATCTGGACACCTTTGCCACCTCTGGAGGATAAGCCAATGGAGGAGGACGTCCCAGTAGATGATGTCAGAGAAGAAGAGAAAAAGTAGTAGGATGAGGGGGACAACCCTAAGGATATGAATATTGATTCAACACATGCTACTAAGGATGGGAGCACTGAGCTAGAGGATATTGATGCCACGAGGGTCAATAGTGCATGTGGCCTCAAGAATACTAAAAAAGAGTTTGATGAGATTATAAAGACCATGGGCGAATAACATAACCCTGGAGGAGACTCCAATGATCAAGCCATAGTAGCAAGGCCACACCCACCACCACAATGGTTGGTGGAAGTGAAGAAGAGAAAGGCCCCAGTAGTGCCAAAAGCCCATCTCTCCCTGGTTGAGATGATGACACAAAGTCAAAGCCTCCCAGAGGAAAAGAAGGCACGAACACTCCACTCTATTTGGATTGGTCCTGGCAGAGATACAGTAGTGATCATTGTGAAACCTCCCCTAGATAAAGAGGAAGCAGTGGTAAGAGAAACATAATACATGATCATAGAGGTACCTCTTAGGAAGAGGAATAAGTAGAGTGAACTGGACCTATTGAAAGAGGCTAGCCAGGCAATTGAGGCCCTCTAAGAAAAGAAAGCTCACAAGCTTAAAGAAGAAAAGGAGAAGAACATAAATATTATTGGGTTATTAACAGATCTAGCACAACCATTGGCTGAAATTTATCTGGAAGCTTCTACATCTAGAGCACTGCTTCCACATAGTGATGTCAACACATCAAGGAATATGAAGAAGAAGGCATAGGTAGTTGACAACTGGGTGGCCAAGAAGGTAGGAAATACCCAACATTTCATGGTGGTGACTCTCCTAGACCTACATAGGGCTAGCAACATTTTACACCATGCCAAAAAAATGATCTCTATATGGGAGGGAGAGACTGAGAAATATGAAGCTTGGAAGAGCGAGCTAGGAGTGCTCATGAATCTTGGAGAGGAACCCATCATGGAGATGGGAATTTGTGGGGAGGAGTCCTTCGATTTTATCTAGGTCCAGCACTCTAGACTTGATCTCAAATTGGAGATTAGCAAGAAAATGGTAGGGGACCTGAAGGATAAAGTCCCGAGAGTAGAATATTCTTTAAATTTATATAAGACATTTGTTAAAAGGGTTTCGGGAGTCGATCCCTTCAGCACCAATACTTGCACTCTAATAGATTATGTTGTGGGGAAGTTTGATGAGCTAATGGAGTCACAATTCTAGTCCCCAGGAGATTTTGTAAGAGCAAAGATGTCACACTTATCTTACATGATGCTCCGAGCCCATGATGTAGCAAAAATGGCCACAGAATTCAATGGAAATACTCTAGATTTGGGCGAGCAGGTGGGGGCAACCACATATTTCTAGATGTGCATCAAGGGAATCAATGAAGAGGGAATTCTCTAGCTTTTGGAGGCTTACAAAACATACAAGGCACAATAGAGTTCTCTTTACTTTGGAGACTTTCACCAGCAGGGTGTAATTTAGCTAATTCTTCATTCTTTGAGCGTAAGCTCCCAGACTCTAGAATTCGAGATCCAAAGTTTTGTATTCTTTTAATGACTCATGTCCAGGTTCCTCAGAGCTAATTGGTCATTGCCAAGCAGTTAATAATGGGGTCAATAGGTAGGTGATCCCAATAAGGCATGTCAAAAAGAGGGATGGCTCTGACAGGTAATTCTCCTGAGGTGCCACTCTAGCATTAACTACCTATTGCATAGAAGACAGTGAGCCACATTTTGCATTGATGAGGTATGTTGCCTTAGATACCAGGAAGATTAGATTTCTTCTATAAATACTTCAACACTCTTCTCTATGCTGATTCTTCCAACTTCTTTTCTTGTCTTCATCCTCTTTCTTGTCAGACCTCTGCTCTTTTCAAGGTGATTGTAAGTGGTGCAAGTAGTACCAGCCACCAGATAATGTATTTTTACTATTGAGTGTAAAGTTAGATTAGGTTAGTTTTAGGGAAAACTATGTGTATAAATAAGAAGTCTAACCTCATAACAAGGGTTGGTCAAATTGATGATTTTACAGTCCAATACTATTAGCATTTCATTTCCAATAGTTGCAGGAGATCAATGCTTAGTAGTTCTTAGTTGCTAGATGCTCCCTTGGAGCCATTGATGTACACACCACTGATGTTGGAACACTCTTTTAATGAAGAAGGAAGAACAATTTCTAGCAATAATGTTGTTGGTGTTCTGATCTCCGAGTCAGCAATATCTTTTGTGTTGTATGTTTCTAATGTCCTTTGCTCTGATGTTTTGTTTAGATTAAATATCTCATTTTCCCTTGCTATTGGATATGTATGAATCACTGGTTTTGTATGTATTCAATAGTTAGTGTAGTTCTTTGGAGCATTGTTGATCTTTTAAATATGTTGCATAACTATAAGTAGAAATAACGATCTCTTAACTATGGCCTATCTTTTTCTATTTATTTGGTAAACTTAACATGCTTATAGGAAATCCTGACGCAACACCAAAATCCCCAAAGAAGATGAGCAAAACCAGCTATCCCCCCAAAAAAACATTCATTTTTCCAGCTAAGCTTCCTCACACTGTCAAGACCTGACACTTAGGTGGTTGAAGGCCTAGAGAATTTATTCTCTAGAAAACATTTACAAGCAAAGTTGGCCAGTACCCCGGTACTCGGTGACAACTTATCTCTGTTGATCAGACCGGTCACAAAGTCTTGTCAATAGAAACTAGTGCTAGAAGGAGGGCATGAGCTTGTCCCCTTTAGAATATTTTGAATTTACACCACCTGAGGGTTCCCCAAGCCATAGTTTGAGGAACCAATCTTTTAGCAGGATAGGGTCTTTTTTGCCCTTACATTTTGAAAGAATCCTTCGATCAGCCCTGAATCCTAAAAAGTTTGTTGAACTCGAGCCTCTTTCTTGAAAGAAAAGGACCCCACAAACCAAGAAGCCATCCAACCTTACCTAGGGATTTACTACACCTCAGAATACCCAAGCTACTTAGATAACCTCGGGGACCAATGCTCAACCTAGCCAAAATCTAAAAGCCCCGATGATGACTTACTTTGGTAACACTGGGTCCCCAATGGGGCAGTTACCTGGTGCCACCAATGATCTTCATCTACATCTAGAGAAGATCTATCCTCGATATGAGAATCTAGGCCCATGAACCATAAAAGAACATCTCCAGACCTATAAGGATGCCATGAACTGACATTGGGTACAACATTAGGATGTTGTGACCCAGACGTTCCCTCTATCCTTAGGATAGAATTAGCTAAATTGGTACGTCAACTTGCTGGACAAGTCCATCAATAGTTGATAGGATATAGAAGACACCTTCTTGGTGGCCTTTCATGTTGACATGGACCCGATATGGTCTCAAAGCCATTTTATCTCTATCAGGAAGGAACTAAATGAACCCCTCACCACATTCAACCATCAGTTCCAACATGCCTTGAAGCAGTGCATGGTCCCCTTCATCCCATCTACTGATGTAACCATCTAGACATACCTAAATGCTCTAGACCCCATTGTTGCCACTCTCCTTTGGCAAACCATAGCCGCTAATGACTGGGATACTTTGGCGAAGGTTTACAACCTAGCCCTGGAGTTGTCTCATGGTTTGAGAAAATCTCCTAGCAGGATTGGACAAAGTCTACCATTCGACATGATACCCGATGGAAATTCTTACGCTGGGGGATATAACTCCAATCTAGCAATTAGCTGCCCAATAATGTCCATGGACCCACCACTGCCAATAGACCAGCAGGCATGGTATGTTTATCCATCGCAAGCTAAGAAAATACTGGGTCTAGAATTTGTTCCGTGGAACTAGCCACAGAAGATGCTAAAACCCTTGAGAAAAATCTCTGGAGTACCCTTCTTCCACTCACCCACGGCTGGAGGAATGTCATCCTTGACTCCAAGAGCTTCTACCACTTTCCCTGGGAACCAACCACAACAACCATCACACTGTGACACCACTACCTAGCTGTCAATTGAGGTTAATGCCTCCAGCAATTGGTGTCCTCTCTAACAACAGACATGAGACAGTTGAAGGTGGGGCCTTTCGCACCTCATAATACCAATTCATAGAGAGGGAATATTTTCTCTAGACAAAAAAACACCAACTCCATAGGTAGAAACTACAAAAATAGGCCTTGGCCCAATAAAAATCAATGGAACAACAATGCAAATGCCAAATGTCCTCCTCTGAACCAAAACACCACTCAGGGAGGTGCTGGACCCAGTCATTTTGCACAGCTCACAAAATTCCACCCACTGACCAATAGGTGTAGATTGCATGACACTGACTCTCATTCTGAGGTGAATTGTGTCACACTAGAGAAGATCATCATGATCTCCCAGTCTGATAGAAAACAACCTGTTGATCCTACTCCCCTATAATCATCCGCACAAGAGCCTCTTCACAGTGCCTTTATGTGTGAGAATGTCTTCTTCAGGAGAGATGAAGAGGACAAATAAGAACCCAAATTGCAGAGGTTCTTTGATGAATCCATCCTGGCCTTTGAGGCCAATGCCTTCACTAGCCTACAGACTCCCTACAACACTTGGATTCAGGTTGGAAAAGGGCTAGTATACATATAAACACCTCCCAAGAATACCCCTCCCCAAGATAACACAACTAATTGCTCCTTCCCTTCAAAAGGGCTTGGCTCTAACCAAGCTAGGGATCCAGCCAAGGGAAGTCAACTTTACTCGGGGGGAGGTTTGACATCACTAAGGCATTAGAGAAAACCATCACCTCCATGACCTTGATGGAGGTTTTTTTGAATTGTCCCAAGCATAAGAAGTCCCTTCTGAAGCTCTTGGGAAACCCAGAAGCTGTTAGTCATCCACCAAAGGCTGTCACATTTGACGATGTTAATTCATCCATCTTTCAAGGAAACACAGAGGATCCTCCCTTCCTACTAGGCCTAAACATTCAAGGGAAGAACCTATACAACTGTCTGGTAGATTCTGGTGCCTCAGGCAATGTCATGCCCTTATCTATATGCAAGAAGCTCAGATTCACTCCCACTCCATCCAAAGGCGTAGTATTCCAATTGGATAAAAATACTATAAAAATTGTAGGTGAGCTAAAAAATGTCCAGATTTAGCTCATCCAAGACCCCCGAATATCAAGCACAATAGACATCCAAGTGGTGGACATCCCTGAAACTTATGAGATTTTATTAATTCAAAATTGGTATAAGGCCCTTAATGAATATTTATCCATGGACTTCTCCCTCTTGTGCCTCCCCTAGACGGGGCACTCGAATCAAATCTGGGTGGAGAGTGAACCAAGAATTAAGTAGGCCCTCACTGAAGTTGAGAGGGTAAATGAAGTCCTTTTCTTTGAATCTTTCCCCAGGGTGTACCGACGACTAGAGATCCTAACATTTGATTTCACCCTTGGGGAGGATCCCATTGTCACTTAGAGAATTCAGGAATTGTACGAAAAACTGAGGGGTGAGGTAAACTCACAAGGTAACATGACAACTCTTGCCACACTCTTTTCTGGCACTTGGTGCTGAGTACACTACCAGAAACACTCTGAACTAGAGTGTGATCCTTGTATTGCCACTACTACCTACCACATCAATGACCTTCAAGAGAAATAACACAAAGAAGATTCACTTGGATCTAGTAATTCATCCAGTGGTATGCTTAGGGTGCTGCTTGTCAAGGAATCCCAACTAGAGGCTTCTCTGGAGGAAAACCTCACCCATGAACCATCAAAGCTAGAGGAATCACCTCCCAACCCTCCTAAAATAAATCCAAACCAATTAGCTTTCCCAGCCCCAGAAAATGAATAATGACCTATGGACCCTGAAGTTTCATGGATCTTGGTCTAAACAAGGCTGTGGGGCTGGACTGGAATTGATCATCCTACAGGGGAAATCCTTCCTCACGTCTTACAGGTTCTATTTTAACTACACAAATAGCGTCACGAAGTACAAGGCCTTGGTCCTTGGAATCCTATTCGCATTAAAAAAAGGGATCACCCACCTCCAAGCAATAGGTGATTCAGAGTTGATCATGAAACAAGTCCAGAGCCAATACACTTTTCATGACAAAAGGTTGGCTGCATATCGCAACTGGGCATGGAGCCTAATTGAACATTTTGATGCTTTCAACATAGAGCTTAATCCCTAGAAATATAACTATGTTCTAGATACCCTAGTTGTGTCTACCAACACCCTCGAGCTAATGGTTGCATCCTGACTCTGGAAGTTTTCTGTTGAGATGGTCCCCACCCTGTCCATCCCATATAATATCACCCACTTTCAAGTTTTTGAGGATGAACAACATATTTTGGCCTTCATGGCCAACTTTGGCATCTTCAAGGATCAGATAGTGGAAGAAATGGATCATGATGATACTGGGTAGGGTGAAGAAGATGATGGGATCATTGACCTACCCACCAAAACCATCCCAAAGGGGATGGTAGCTCTTGAATGCATCTTTGATTTGGACCCCCAGGGGAAAGAAAATATATCATCCTCCTCTGAGGGAGGAAAATTTGAAAAGATCAACATCGGCAAGGCTGATGAAGAAAAATTTGTGCATATTGGTACCTCCTTCTCCCTAGAAGAGAAGGAGAAGATTCTCATGGTTCTCCAAGAATACATTGATGTAATTGTGTGGGGGTGTGAAGACCTTAAGAAATATGAAAAATTCATTATGACTCATACTATCCCAGTGAAACTAGATGCTAAGCCTTTCTTGCAAAACCAGAGACTAGTAAACCCATTGATCAAACCTCTAATTTATTAGGAAGTTTAGAAACTATTATCAGCCCAGATTATCTTTCCTATCTGGCACACAACTTGGGTTTCCAACCTCATCCCCATGTGAAAGAAGAATGGTGAGATCTGCCTTTGTGTGGAATTTCACAATTTAAATAAGGCATCCAAGAAGGACAATAAACCTCTCCCCTCATTGGATGAAGTATTAAAAATCATTAACAGTTCCCAAATGATGTCCTTCTTGGATGGGTACTCTTGATTTAACCAGGTTATGGTTAAATTTGAGGATCGAGAGAAAATGACATTCACCACCAAGTGGGGAACATTTTCATATTGGAGAATTTCCTTTGGCCTCATCAACATGGGGGCCACATTTCAAAAGGCTATGGACATTGCATTTGAGGGCCTAGTCAACAAATGCATAATCACCTATATGGATGATTTAACAGTCTTTTCCCGAGATAGGCATGATCACTCCACCCACCTTGCCTAAATTTGTGAGAGATTTCACTGGTATGGTATTTCCCTCAATCCTAAGAAATGCATATTTGGGGTCACTAAAGGGAAGTTTCTTGGGAATATCATCTCTGAGAAGGGGATATCCATTGACCCTAAGAGAGTTGAAGCACTGCTGAATTTACAGATGCCCGACAGTAAGAAAGAAATGAGGTGTTTCTTCGGAAAGATAAACTTTGTCTGGCAGTTCATCACTGGATTTGCCAAGATAGTAAAACCACTCAATGACATGATGAAGAAAGATACAAAGATTAAGTGGAGCCCCAAAGTGAAGTGAAATTTTTCTTAGATCAAGAAAACCATAGTGGAGTCACCTATCTTGGCAAGTCTAGACTATTCCCTCCCATTCCACATATACTCCTTCACTTCATCACATTCGGTAGCAACAGTGCTAACCCAAAAAGTTGAAGGGGAAGGAAAACCCATTTCTTTCACGAGCGCCCCCTTTAAGAATGCCAAAGTCTAATATTCACTATTGGAAAAGCATGCTTTTGCTCTAGTCTGGGCCATGAACAAATTTTGGCAATATATTCTCTAAAGCAAAGTGCATGATATCATTTCGGACCAAGTTGTTAAATCTTTACTATTGCAGAGTGAACTGGGTGAACATCGGGGGAAATGGATGGCCATCCTCCAAGAGTATGATCTATAGATGCAACCGATGAAGATAGTCTGAGGCCAGGGACTATGCAGAGCAATGGCAGAAGTAACTCCAAACATTGAATGCCAAACTTACATAGTGGAGTCTGTCACTCAAGACCCATGGTATATCGATCTGGTGTACTTATTTCTCAACAAAAGATGCTGAGAGGGGCTTCCCTAAAACAAAGGTCGCACCCTACAGCTAAAAAGTGCACATTTCATGATAAAAAATATAATGCTTTTTTGTAGGAATTTTGAAGGGATTTACCTCCGGTGCATAGATAGGGACCAAGCTGCTAGAATGATGGAAGAATTTCATGGGTAGTTCAGAACCAAGCATGGTTCATATGATGCCACTTCCCACTAAATTTTTTGGGCTAGATACTAATAGCCCTTCATCTTCAAATAAATCTACACTCACATAAGCAAGTGCCTCACTTTCCAAATTGCAACCCATCATGAGTGAAACTCGGCCATGCCTCTATAACCAGTCTTTGAAGTTCAACCCTTTGCCCAATGGGTGTTCAATTTTATTAGGGAAATCAACCCAACTCATTTTCTAACCACTGATATATCCTAACTGTGATTGATTACTGCACCCAGTGGTTTGAGGTGATCCCATGCAAGAATAACACAACGAATCTAGTTATCAAATTCCTGGAAGAAAATATAGTCACTAATTTGGAATACTCTTCGCTATAGTGTATGATAACGGTCCAACATTTTATTTTGTGTAGTTACTTGAATGGACCTATGAGAGGAATATCACATTGACATTCTCCAACAACTATTACCCCTAGGGAAATGGTGTGGCTGAATCTACCAATAAAAATCTATTAGAGGTGATCAAACACTTGTTATAACAGAACCCTCGGGACTGGCATCAAAAGCTTAGGTTCACCCTTTGGGTGAACTATATCAGAATTAAGGAAGCCCTAGGGACCTCCCCATTTCATTTGGTTTATGACCAAAATCTCATGTTCCCTTTCAACTTGCAAATCTTGGTCTTATACTTTATGCAGGAATTTAAAAACTAGGACAACATTGTGGAGGTTCGGCTCCTAAACCTGGTGAGAATGGAAGAACAAAGAGACATGGCACTGGAGCATTTGGTGCATCACCAAGTAGTTGTTAAGTGATGGTTTTTTCGGAGAGCCCAATACAAAGCCTTTAAGATTTCAGACCTGGTCCTTTTGTGGGACAAGACCCGGGAGAAGAAAGGAAAGCACACCAAATTTCAAAGGATCTGTCTTAGACCATATCTAATTTTTGAGATCTGTGGGGCTAATAATTATCACCTCAGTAATATGATTAGAGAAGCTGTCCATTTTCCTGTCAATGGACAATTTCTCAAACACTAATTCAAATGAGATGGGTGGTAAGTTTTCCTGAAATTGTACTATACGTAAAAGTTTTTCCTGCTTGTAAATAGATTTTCCTGGTGCTCCTTAGGAGTGCCTTGTCCTTGTAAATAAGCTGTCCAAGGTCTTTCAGGGTCGCCTTTTGTCTTTTTTTATTTTTATTTTTGGTTTTCTTTTTCTTTGTGTCTTGTTTTCCAGGTTCCTGGTGTGTTTCCTTCCTCTTATAGACAAGTATGCTTCGCATGACATCTATTCCCTGGAATGGCACCTTATGCATTTTGATTAGTCTGGAATCTATTGTTAGTATGATGGAAATTATCCGCACTTCAAATTTTTTTTGTGCATATGGTAAAAGTTTATGGTTAATCTTCATCAGATACATTTCTTGAAAGTCTCGACATCAGTTAACAGAAAATATAAGAAGCAAGTAATCGCATGGTCCTTGAGGGAAAATTGGTTGCATTGGTTGTTGGCCAAATCTAAAAATCATAAAAATATCCTGGGTCTGGAATGTCTCTCCTATTTAGAAATTTAAAATGGATGGCATGATGAAAGAAGTACCATCATGGAAATTAGCTAAGCTTAAGGTTCATAGTGAAAGAAGTACCACCTTCCTATCTTTAAAAGAAAAGAAAAGAAAAGAAAACTAAAGAATTGAGAATTCTGGTATTCGGGGGACCATGCAATGTGCATGCTAAAAGTGGCCTTCTTAATTAGTAGTACACTTCAACATAGTCATTGTACTTCAATTGCATACAGAAATGAATATCGATTAATTCATCTTGTATGTCTGAAAGAGTCAACCTGTTGCCTTCTAGACGGCCAAAGTATGAGCTTTCTCTTAGATCATTGCAAGCTTAGTGACTACACACTAACCTAAATGAAGGATTTAGAGCTATATACTGAATGTAAAATGATGATTAATCTAAATGATTATGCAATTTGTTGTTCCTCCAAATCTGACTAAGATTCATTTTAGAAGTACCAAATGAAATGTAGGATATTCATTTTAAAAACACCAATTCAAAGTGTGCTCTATGATTAGATTTGCTTGATTGCATACAAATAAACAAAAATATTAAATAGATTCTAAGAATGCAAGAAAGCTAAAATGAAAATGCAGTATAATAACATTAATAAAAAATTAGGATCCTTTCTGAAGGAAAAGAGTTTCTCTTTTACAGAAATCTGTCTCAAATCGATGGTCGAGATCGAACAAAAAGAGTGGCTCAAATTTGATTGAAGAAGCACAATCCATGTGCAAGTGATTCAATTGGTCAAGAGAGTCGATTGACTGAACTGACTGATAAGTTGTTTTGGAAACTTCCATATTCAGTTTTCAGTTAACTGAAATGTTTCCAAAATGATAAACAGTGGAGAATCAGTTAACTGAGTGGAACTAGATTATTTCCAAAATAATAAATCAGTTAACTGAATTTGATGATGTCATATGCATTTTTAATAATTTAATTGATTTTTAATGCACATTTATGTTTTTATAATTAATTTAATTCCTTTTTGATTTAATTGACAATTTTGTGATCTTTATTTAATTAATATGTCAAAATATCAATTAAATAATTAACATAAGATATATTTGCCAATGTAATGTGATTTTAGGAATTAATTAATTAATCAAGTAAGATGTTTGATTAGGACCTAGGGTTTAGGTCAGATCAATTTGAATTTGATAATTGCCTGTTTGATTTAGGACTTAGAATAATCAAGATTAGGGTTTCTTGATTAATTGTTGAGATTGGTGGTCTAGGGTTTTGATGACCATTTTTAGGTGATTAAATTTTCCCCTCTTTGAATTGATGTGTGATCAGTGCATTGATTCAAAGACTTCTTAGTGAGAAGACCCATAATAGTTTGATTTGAAGCGATCAAACCATTCTTTTGAAGAAGAAGACCGACTTCGAGCTTGATTGGACGAAGATCGATCAAAAGATAAAAATAGAATTCTTAGTTTGATTTGAAGTGATGAAACCAAACATCTATCAGGAACTCTTAAACCTTTTTGATTGGTTTGAATGAATAACCAATTTGATTTGAAGCGATGAAACTGATTACCGTTAAGAGATTTTATTAGCAATAAAATTGACTTGATTTGAAGCGATGAAGCCAATTTGATCAAGGTATCTAGTTTCAATAATGAATAGCACGTATAAGACCAATCTTGTCTGGTTTCAAGTGTATTCACCACTGTATAAGACCATTGATTAGGTTGCATTTGATTTAAGATGATCTCAACTTGATTTGATATGATGAAGCTTAGATGCCCCAAGCGATGGGGTTTTGACTAAGGATGTGATCACTGGAATGTTGATGTCCCGATCTTGCCCCCTTGGGAGAAAATTCAAAATATGGCTAGGTGCCCCAATGATGAGAAGAAATTCAATTGATTAGACAATTTAGGAAGAAATTGATCTAATTAGAAAGAGGTCCCACATGGTTAGGATAGAATCTGTACTTGATGAGAGTTCCTGGTTGACTGAGATTGACCAAAAGTAAGATACATGGATTGAATAGAAGAAAAGCATGAGAGATTTCCATTGGTTGTGCAAGTGGTCAAATTCAGATTTTGATTTCGAATCAGGACAGTTGATTTAGCAAGGGGTGTCATGACCACTTGACGATGAGAAGATTGATTGATTAGAATCTCAAATCCTTCACATTGGATAGAGATAAAGTTATTATGATGATTTCATCACTATGCAAATGCAAGACTAACATGAATCCAACCTAAGGTGTAGTCACTGAGATTTAGCTTTGAAATTTTTCATCATTAAGCATTTTTGGAACATCGGAGTCAATACAATCCTTACTGGTGCCACTATGACCATAAGAATATGAATATGACTTTCATCAGATAAGATATGAGAAACTAGTGTAAGCATCGAGGCACAACAATGGAGATGACTTGAACATTGTTTCTAGTTGATGTTGCAAGAGTACACCAGTATCAAGGAATTCAAAGCCAAGATAAGCATGAGTGTGATCTTGCATAAACAAACAGAGCAATAACATTCAAGGAGATAGTTCTGACCTCACCTTAGCATACAAATAAAGAGGATCAAGGGATGTGCATATTTTCTACCTTAATGCAGGAGCTCTTACCACATACACCCATTTTATTTGATGTTTCTAGATCATCGGGACCACACCAACTAGCAGTAGACAAAGAAAATATTAGCGAAATCAATGAGAACATACAACATATGAATAGAAGTTCATCCAGTTTCAAATTTTTTAGATATGTATATGTATGAGGTGTTGAGAAATACCGTTGTGCTTGTGAGTGTGATGTGTTTGATTGCTATTGATCTGTTGTTTACATTTGCAATATCCAATGTGTGTTAAGAAACATAGATGTGTCCATAGATATTGTTAAGAAACACTGTTGATTATGGTGTTGAGAAATACTTGTTTGTGTCAGTAGTGAGTTGTCCTTCAAAAATGACAAGATTACTGACTTTGGTGGAAACCAAAGATGTGATCAAATTTAGGGACCCATGCCCCTAGTAGAAAATGGCAATAATTGACTTGACTCATACTACAAGGACAAATCTGATTTGATTGCCCCCAGGTTATGACTCTGGGTCAGTTTCAAGTCAGGAGGGTTCTCAGAAGAACTAGAGTGTTACGAAAGTGACTGAAAGATATGTACAAACTGAAGCAAAAGATTTCCAAGACTAAGCATTGATAGATGGAGTGTTGAGTACAAGAGGTGCCTGTTTACCAGGTTTTCACCTACTTGGTAGAGATTTTTTTTTTGCTACCATGGCACTTGTTTACTAGGTTTTCACCAAGGCACTTTTTTTCTTTTTTCAAGATTTTTTTGTATTTTTCCATTTTTTGATTTTTTTGATTGATGTATCAAGGCGCCTATTGCTATCTTTTCACCAAGATGATCATTTTTTTAGGAATTTTTACAATTTTTAGTTTTTTTTTTTAGGACATTACTATGTACATGGTGCTGATCACCAAGAATGCCATAGGTGTAGAACTTCTCTAGATAGAGAGTGTTGATGGGCTCTCAAAGAAGTTTTCCTTCAAGTGTGGAGAGTCAATAGGCTCTAGAGCCAAATGCTACATTAATGATATAAGGACCCAACCAGTTGTGTTAAAACTTCCCTTCTATTCTCTATGTGACTGATTGTGGGGATTTTTTGATGCAGCAATAGTCAGCGGAAGCCTTCCAAACAATGAGCAATTTGGTGAAGGTTGAACTCCCTAACACCCAATGTGTAGGGTCTAGTGTTGTTGTACTTATCACAAGTATCAAATAGGACAAAAGAAGGTTATCACAACCTCACAAGACAATGGAACCTAATCACTAGGTCTGTCTAAGTCCCAACACCAAAGATCAACAAGTTATTAAGTGGTATGATCAACAAGTTACCAAGAGGTCACTATAAGGAGAAGGTTACTTAGACACCAAGAAGCAAGTACAAAGACCAGGGGTGACTAATGAACAATGTCCTGGCCTGTTTTTAAGAAAAAACTAGGGACACTCACTAAAAACCCGATAACTTTCAAACCAGGACTGATCAGACTATGAGACCAAGTGAATTGGAAAATTGATTCGATGCTTCAACCTTTGGGGTCATTGGTTCATTGCCTGACACCTGTACCTATCCGTACAACATTCTAAAACTTGAAATCTGCAGAGAAAGTTGGTTATTTTATTGATTTAAATGCCAAGTTACATATTGTATCCTATCACCCACCTGTGAGGGCTTATATAGGATGATACCAATGGTTACAAGTGATTTTTTAAACTAATTAGCCATTTGGGAGAGTTGTTACAAGTTTTTGACAACTTTTAGAAAGTTGCTTGAAAGTTGTTGACAACTTTTTAAGCAACTTTTGACAATTTTTCTATATTGCAAATCTAGTGACCAAAATTGGTCTTATCCTTAATTTGA
>MU225128.1:328581-342993 GCA_018584345.1 Thuja plicata | reverse complement strand
TTCTTGAAGCCTCTTGGTCAAGGCTGTGTTTGCAGCCCTTTGCTCCCTCACCATCTTTGCTAACTCACAGTTTGTGACCCTTGCAGGGATCTCTTCATCTTCAGGAGCAGACATGGCTCTGATACCAATTGATGCAATAGTGGTCAGCGGAAGCCTTCCAAAAAATGAGCAATTTGGTGAAGGTTGAACTCCCTAACACCCAATGTGCAGGGTCTAGTGTTGTTGTACTTATCACAAGTATCAAATAGGACAAAAGAAGGTTATCACAACCTCACAAGACAATGGAACCTAATCACTGGGTCTGTCTAAGTCCCAACACCAAAGATCAACAAGTTATTAAGTGGTATGATCAACAAGTTACCAAGAGGTCACTACAAGGAGAAGGTTACTTAGACACCAAGAAGCAAGTACAAAGACCAGGGGTGACTAATGAACAATGTCTTGGCCTGTTTTTAAGCAAAAACCGGGGATAGTCACTAAAAACCCGATAACTTTCAAACTAGGATTGATCAGACTATGAGACCAAGTGCATTGGAAAGGTGATTTGATGCTTCAACCTTTGGGGTCACTGGTTCATTACTTGACACCTGTACCTATCTGTACAACATTCTAAAACTTGAAATCTGCAGATAAAGTTGGTTATTTTATTGATTTAAATGCCAAGTTACATATTGTATCCTATCACCCACCTATGAGGGCTTATATAGGATTCTCCCAATGGTTAAAAGTGATTTTTTAAACTAATTAGTCATTTGGGAGAGTTGTTACAAGTTTTTGACAACTTTTAGAAAGTTGCTTGAAAGTTGTTGACAACTTTTTAAGCAACTTTTGACAATTTTGCTATATTGCAAATCTAGTGACCAAAATTGGTCTTATCCTTAATTTTATGATCCCTAATGGATTCAAACAAATAAAAAATCAAAACTACCTAAGCCTAGGGTATTGGATCATAACTAACCAATAGTTAGACCAAGGCTCATAAAATGCCAACTTGGGACTATGGTCTTACAATGAGATCCTAATACTAATTCCTATCCTAAGCATGACTAGAGGTCTCAAGGGTCTTAGTTTGAATCCTTAGACTCCATGAGAATGTCTGGTGAATCTAGAGTAGGAGTGGGTGCTCCTACACCATTTTCTCTCAACAAAAGGTCACCCACCTGAAGCTCTCTAGGTATGACTTCCTTTTTGTATCCTCTTGACATTCTTTTGTGATAAGCTCTAAGGTGATCAAAGGCCACTTTCCAACATTCATCCAGCAACTCTAGTTCTTGGAGTCTCAAAACTCTATACTCCTCATCTGGTACAAGTCTACACAAAGAAACCCTAAGAGATGGGATTTCTACCTCTAGGGGTAAGACTGGTTCTGCTTCTACCCCATATGTAGGTGTTCTGATGCTCATTCTGTAAGCCCATGTTATAGGATTGATCTGCCGGTGCCAATCCCTTCTAAACTTGTTAACTATACGATGTAAGATTTTTAACAAATTTTTATTTGAGGCCTCAGCCTACCCATTACCTTGTGGGTAATAGATTGAAGAACAGTGTTGTGTGATTTTGAATTTTTCACACAACTCATCCATGATGTTGTTGTTAAATTGACCTCCATTGTTAGTGATGATGGAGGAAGGTATTCCATAGCGACAAATGATGTAGTTCAGAATGAACAACAAGACCTGTTGTCTTGTCTCTTTAATGAGTGGCACTGCCTCAACCCACTTGGTAAAATACTCAGTAGCTGTAATAATGAACTTGTATCCATTAGAAGATGAGGGGTGAATCTTCCCAATGAGATCAAATGCCCATTGTTGAAAGGGCCAGTGTGTTACAAAAGGAATGAGATCCCTTTCTGGAGCATGTATAAGATTTCCATGTAGCTGACATTTCTTGCAAGTTTTTTCAAAACTGATAGCTTCTTTCTTCATATCTAGCCAATAATACCCTACTCTAAGTAGTTTTCAGGCAAGAGTCAGACTGCTAGAATGAGAACCACAAATTCCTTTGTGGACTTCAAACAATGCATGTTTATAATCTTCTTTTTCTAGACACCTAAGAAAAGTACCATCTAATCATTGCCTATACAAATTGTTGGCCACAAGAACATACCGTGAGGCATTGTGAATGAGGTGTCATTTTTTATTTCTGGTTAGTCCATTAGGAATGATATGATGGTGCAGGTAAGAGTAAACATGGTGATAATGGGAGGATTCTTGTTCAATGACTGAACAAACGATTTGGGAGTCAGGGGAGTTGTAGTAAGGGAAATGGATTTCTTCCACCAGGAAATCATAATGAAAATCATCCTCTTGTTGTTGTGAGGAAGCTAGTGTGTGATAGAAATATGCATGCTAAAAGTGGCCTTCTTAAGCAGCAGTACACTTCAACATAGTCATTGTACTTCAGTTGCATACATAAGTGAATATTGATTAATTCATCTTGTATGTCTAAAAGAGTTGACCTATTACCTTCTAGAAGGCTGAAGTATGAGCTTGCTCTCAGATCATTGCAATCTCAATGACTACACACTAACCTAAATGAAGGATTTAGAGCTATATGCTGAAAGTAAAATGATGATTAATCTAAATGATTATGCAATTTGTTGTTCATCCAAAGCTGATTAAGATTAATTTTAGAAGCACCAAATGAAATGTGAGATATTCATTTTAAAAACACCAATTCAAAGTGTGCTCTATGATTAGATTTGCATGATTGCATAAAAGTAAACAACAATATTAAATAAATGCTAAGAATCCAAGAAAGTTAAAACAAAATGCAATATAATAACATTAATAAAAAATTAGGATCCTTTCTGAAGGAAAAGAGTTTCTCTTTTATAGAAATCTCTCTCAAATTGACGGTTGAGATCGAACAAAAACAGTGGCTTAGATTTGATTGAAGAAGCACAATCCATGTGCAAGTGATTCGATTGGTCAAGAGAGTTAGTTGACTGAACTGACTGATCAGTTATTTTGGAAACTTCCATATTTAGTTTTCAGTTAACTGAAATGTTTCCAAAATGATAAATAGTGGAGAATTAGTTAACTGAGTGGAACTGGATTGTTTCCAAAATGATAAATTAGTTAACTGAACTTGATGATGTCATATGCATTTTTAATAATTTAATTGATTTTGAATGCACATTTATGTTTTTATAATTAATTTACTTCCTTTTTAATTTAATTGACAATTTTGTGATTTTTATTTAATTAGTGTCATAATATCAATTAAATAATTAACATAAGATATATTTGCCAATGTAATGTGATTTTAGGAATTAATTAATTAATCAAGTAAGACGATCGATTAGGACCTAGGGTGTAGGTCAGATCAGTTCGAATTCGATAATTGCATGTTTGATTTAGGACTTTGAATAATCAAGATTAGGGTTTCTTGATTAATTGTTGAGATTGGGGGTCTAGGGTTTTGATGACCATTTTTAGGTGATTACATGCAAGATGTAAAAATTTTGGTTTGATATATTCAGTGCCTCCTCTCTGTTTCTCCAAGAAATCACTGGCTTGATTTTCTTTCAAAGCACACACTACAGAACTGATGAAAGACTAAAGGATTGAATTAATGATGAGTCAGATTTTCTTAGACACCTCGTGCCTTACAAGAAGAATACTCAAGGTAAAGGTGAGTTCCAATTTTTCTAACTAGAGATTTTGTAGTTCTAAAATGCACTAAGGCATTTTTCCTAGCGAGTTGCCATTTGTTATGCCCTGCATACCTGTCCCTACATTTTGTGGGCAAAATGTTGGGTCCCACTTTTTTTTTTCTTTTTCCTTGTTTCTTTTCCTTTTTGTTTTCCTTTGGCCTTTGCATCCATGGGGTCGGTATTTTCTTTTCCTCTTAGTTTCTCTTCCTTTGGGACCTAGTCTCGGAGTGTTTGTCTTCTTTGTTCCAGCCAGATTCTGGTCTCCAGGATTTTATGTCACCATCTCCTCTTTTGTTTAGAGGGTGAGATTGCATGGGATCCCCAGGCCCGTAGTCTGGAGGTTTTTTCTTTCGTAGGATTTTTGGAAGGAGAGCGGGATGTTTTTACCCTAAGGTTATAAATAGGGTTTCACCAGTCATTATTATATTTTCCATGAACAAATTACCAAGAGCAATTCAAGGTGATTAGAGCGATTTTAGCAGCGACTAAGTGCAATTTGTTCTTAGAACTTAAAAAATGCTTAACAGTGATTAGCAATGGTGCATTCATGGTATTTCAAAGCTGATCAATTTTAGAGTGCCTCCCATGCTCATTATCCTGCATTCCTCATGTTTTAAGGTAGGACCTTATGGTTCTTCCTTGTTGCTTTTTGGTTTCATTTCTGGTTTTCTTTTTCTCTATTTTTTTTTCTCTATTTTCTCATTTTGTTCTTGGCATCGCCTCCTGTTGCTGGGTTGGCTCTCCCAGAGGGTTGTCCACCCTTTGTGCATTTGTAAAGCAATGTATTCTAGTGTAGATATTGTAAATTCTTGTCATTTGTCTGTAAATTGTCTGTAAATAGGTTTAAATAGGTTTGTTCCTAGGTTTGTCTGCAAATTGCTCTTCAGCCTACTTTCATAAGTGTTCGTGGCTAGTGTTTGCATGAAACCCTGTGAACTTTGTACATTCCTATATATCCTCTGCACTTGTTTGGTTGTGAGATCACCGTGCCCTTTTGCATTTATCCAAATTGTTGAGTTTTCCCTTCTTGTGTCTACAAACTCAAACTCGACACCTCGCCTGGTTGAGTTTGCAGGTTTTCTCTCTCCTTCGTCAGCTCATTCTTTATGACAGGTTTAATTCTCCCATACACAAGCATTCAAAACCAGATGAAGTGGCATTCATTTCCTTGCGTGTTTGGATAGCTATCACTATTATTTCCATTACTCCATTATTGCATGATGCCTCATGTTAGCCTAGTATGGCTAATTACCGATCATGTCAATAACAATCAGTTTTATAGACTCTGGGTCCTAATTTCCCCCTTCTGCCCTCATTTCATCCATCGCATGAGCTAGAATCCCTGGAACCCCCGGGCATAGATCAAATTCCCAAGTAATTCATTTCATTGTATGTATATTTTCAGGGTTTGATGTAAACTAACACCCTTTTCAGGACATATGCAAGATGGTGATAAAATCTCCAAGATCCAGAATTCGATTATATTATCTATACTGACGGTTGTCCAGTCTTGCAGGTTGCCAAAATTCACTTATCAATCATGTCTGAAGCATCATCATCTTGTCCACCTGAGAGCCTGGAACTCCCTACTACTTTGACAAGGGTAGCCGCCAGGACAAAGGCTAAGAAGGCCGTAGAAGAGCTCCCATTGAAAATGAAATATCTGAAGGGAGAAGCTATTCTAGGGTCAAAGGTTGATTCCAAGTTATAGTTGATCACTGACACAAGTGTCAGAGCATGGGCCAGAATGTAGGCCTTGGTGAAAATAATGTTCATTCAGCACAAGGCTGGAGATCTAATGGCACTCAATGTGGCCACCTCCAAAATATTTAAGTCACCTTCTTCCGCTACTTAGTGTAGGATCCGGAGCTCAATCTCACACTAGGAGAACACTACAACACAACTGTCCGGGCTGACATGATTTCCACTCCTCTTCTGTTGGGTTACCCAATGCCCATGGTGTCTCTGGATGCTGCAAATTTTTTTTTAAGGGTAGGGATCCCCTAGTTTTCCAATTTAGCTGTCATCACCTGGACCTTGGCATTAAATGAATTTGAGAAGCTCCCACACATTTCTTGATAGTACCTCAACTCCAACTGGCTTAAGACCCCAAGAAAAGATTATAAAAAGATGAAGTTGGAGATCCCACAGATAGAATTTAAAGAAAGTATACAAATGGGGATCATCACTTTGTGTAGGGTCTTTGGAGAGCCCCATGCTCAGGAATTCTCAATGTGGATGTATTACTTCTTGTTCGACATCACCTCCGGTAGACAAACTTTTGATTGGGCCACTATCATCGCCAATCATGTGGAAACCCAGCTCGTCAGGGTCTCCTGGTCCTCCAAATTTTACATGACTTCATACGTCTTATGGGCATTGGTGAAACAACACCCCATAACTAGGGGATTACTCACTGTTAGTGTTCTTGGGACTGGCAAGGGCTAGAATTCTTTGTGGTACTATTTCCCACAAATACAATGGGAGGCCAGTTTCCCTAGTTTTTGTAGAGTAAATGATGCCTTCATTTACTACAACATTATTACACCCACTCAGGATGCTGGATACCAAATTTCAAAGGAGCCAATGACTTTGGTCAGCACCTGTGGCCATGACTACATCCAATTTAAACAACACTCCTACATTTAGGTGACTGGCTTCTCTGGGAAACCATACCTATTGCCCAAAATTTTTGGGGATAGGATTATTATTTTGGAATACTGTAGACAAATTATGGAGCTTCATGCATTCTTTGCATTGAAGAAGGTCACCAATATTCCATTTCCAATCACTTGTGGGAACTATAATTGCAGCTTTCCATCGGCAAAAGAGGTCGACAACAAACTAAATTGTCTGGGGCTGGCAGAGTTTTATTTGGACTAGAAAATTTTTGATCTACTAGATAAGATAGCATCAGCACTGGCCCAGGCGTCAGACCCCCATTAGCCTCACATTGAATATTTTTGGGCAGACTACCAGGATAATTTTGAAGTCTGGAATCAATATTTTGTCAGGATGAGGCAAGGTATGATGAAGCATCTCAAGCTTCAGACCTTCCCAAAGGAATTTTTAGATACTGGGTCCATATAAGACCCGCAGTACAAGGCCCAGTGAGTAGACAAAATAGGTCTCCCTCTAATAGACTGGAACACCTTAGAAGGCCCAACAATTGATGACACCACCCATGATGTGATCGAGCACAGTCATGCATATTTTCAGAAGGTGTGCCCAAAGAGCACTCAAAGCATTGGACCATTTTTGCAGGGGTCCACTTCTAGGGCCAGAACCTCCACACAAAGTGAGGATAGAGGAAAAAGAAAAGTTGGGACCCCACCATAGATTCCTTCCACAGTTCCCATTGCAAAACACTTGCACCTTTAATTGGGAAGGAAGCCATAAGAACCCAGCTAGGCATCCCAGTTACTACAATAGAACCTACCCTCCCTTCTGGTTCCCCCTCACTTTTAGAACTTATGGTCTGGGTAGCTGGGGTAGGAGGGGAAGATGAACACAGCCATTTTGGATGTTGGACCCCCATTAGTAACAAAGAAGAAGAAGAAAAAGACAAATTTTCCTTAGCCAAAGGTAGAAATAGACCTCGGGATGCCCCACACCCCCAAGGTGCAAATTATCTTGCACTCCCCAGAACCAGAGAATCCCCCAGAGATCTCCCCTCTGCATGATGATTTTGATGACATCTTTGGAGCCGATGAGCTTGTAAATTTACAAGGGGATATAGGGAAGGTGATAGAGGAGATTGTCACACAAGAAGAGGTAGTGATCCCCACTGATGGGGAGATTCCATAAAAGGAAGTTTTCATGGATTAGGAAGTCTAGACAAAAAGAGAAAAGGAACCAAAATAGGTCGACATCCCAGATGTTCAAGAAATATCAGTCCTAGAGACTGAAATAGGAGAAGGGAGGCAAGTGCAAGGTGAGAAGCTAGCTTCAGCTGAGGGAATTGCACCTATGGGAGAAACTTTAGCCTTAGCCACCATGCTCTAGATTCCTCCACCCACCCAGCATAGTGTGACATTCAGCAAGGTGATCCCTGTAGTAATACAGATAGATATAATCTAGACACCTTCATTACCTCCGGAGGATAAGCCAATGGAGGAGTATGTCCCAGCAGATGATGCGAGAGAAGAAGAGAAGCAATAGTAGGATGAGGGGTAGAACCCTGAGGATATGAATATTGATTCAATAGATGCTGCTAAGGATGGGAGCACTGAGGTAGAGGATATTGATGCCATGAAGGTGGATAGTGCAGGTGGCCCCGAGAAGACAGAAAAAGAGTTTGATGAGACTATAAATGTTGGGGGCAAATAATAGAACCCCAGAGGACACTCTAATAATCAAGCCATAGAAGAAAGTATGCACCCACCACCATAATGGATGGTGGAAGTGAAGAAGAGAAAGGCCCCAGTGGCAGAAAAATTCCATCTCTCCCTGGCTGAGATGATGACACAAAGTCAAAGCCTCTCCAAGGAAAAGAAGGCCCAGACACTCCGCTCTATTCAGACTGGTCCAGGCAGAGATACAATTGTGGTCGTTATGAAACCTCCCCTAGATAAAGAGGAAGTAGTGGTAAGCACTATAGAATACATGTTCATAGAGGTACCTCTGGGGAAGAGGGATAAGCACGGTGAACTGGACCTGCTGAAAGAGGCCAGTCGGGCAATTGAGGCCCGCTACGACAAGCAAGCCCAAAAGCTTAAGGAAGAAAATGAGAAGAACATAAATCTTGTTAGGTTATTAACAGAGCTAGCACAGCCATTGGCTGAAATTTGTCTAGAAGCTTCTACATCTAGAGCATCGCTTCCACAGGGTGACATCGACACATTAACAAATATGAAGAAGGCACAAGTGGTCAACGACTGGGTGACTGAGTAAGTAGGAAATGCCCAAAATTTAATGGTGAGAAATCTCCCAGACCTACATATGACTGGCAACATTTTACACCATGCCAAAAATACCATCTCTATATGTGAGGGAGAGACTGAGTAATATGAAGCTTAGAAGAGCGAGCTAGGAGAGCTCATTAATCTTGGAGAGGAACCCATCACAGAGATGGGAATTTGGGGGGAGTAATCCTTCAAATTTATCTAGGTCTAGCACTCCAGACTTGATCTCAAATTGAATATTAGCAAGCAACTATTAGGGGCCCTGAAGGAAAAATTCTCTGGAGTAGAATATTATTTAAATTTATACAAGGCATTTGTTACAAGGGTTTCAGGATTTTATCCCTTTAGCACCAATACTTGTGCTCTGATAGATTATGTTGTGGGGAAGTTTGATGAGCTAATGGAGTAATGATTCCAGTCCCCAGGAGATTTTTATGGAGTGAAGATGTCATTCTTATCTCGCATGATGCTCTGGGCCCATGATGCAGCAAAAATGGCCACAAAATTCAAGGGAAATGCTCTAGATTTGGGTGAGTAGGTGGGGGCAGCCACATATCACCAAGCATGCATCAAGGGCATTGATGAAGAGGGAATTCCCTAGATTTTAGAGGCTTACAAAAAATACAAGGCACAATAGAGTTCTCCAGACTTCAGAGATTTTCACCAGCAGGGTGTAATTTTGAAAATTCTTCATTCTTTGAGCATAAGCTCTTGGACTTTGGAATTTTGAATACAAAGGTTTGTATTATTTCAATTAATTGCATCCAAGTTCCCTAGAGCTGACCGGTCATTATCAAGAAGTTATTAAGGGGGTCAGTAGGTAGGTGATCCTGATAAGGTAGGTCAGATAGAGGGATGGCTCTGATAGGTAATTATCTTGAGGTGCCGCTCTAGAATTAACTACCTGGTGCATCAAAGATAGTGAGCCGCATTTTGCATTGATGAGGCATGTTGCCTCAGATACTGAGAAGATCATATTTCTTCTATAAATACTTTGGCACTCTTCTCTATGCCAATTCTTCCAACTTATTTTCTTGTCTTCTTCCTCTATCTTGTCAGACCTATGCTCTTTTTGAGGTGATTGTAAGTGGTGCAGGTAGTACCGACCACCGGATAATATATTTTAATGTTGAGTGTATAGTTAGATTAGGTTAGTTTTAGGGAAAAATATGTGTATAAGTAAGAAGTCTAACCTCATAGCAAGGGTTGGAAAAATTGATGATTTTGCAGTCCAATACTATTAGCATTTCATTTCTAGTATTTGCAGGAGCTCAATGCTCAGTAGTTTTTAATTTCTAGATGCTCCCTTGGAGCCATTGATGTACACACCAGTGATGCTGGAATACTCTATTAATGAAGAAGGAAGAAGAGTTTCTAGAAATAATGGTTTTGATGTCCTGATCTCTGAGTTAGCAATATCTTTTGTGTTGTAAGTTTCTAATGTCCTTTTATTTGATGTTTTTTTTAGATTAAAGATCTCATTTCCCCTTGCTATTGGATATGTATGAATCACTAGTTCTATATCTATTTAGTATTTAGTGTAGTTCTTTGGAGCATTGTTGATCTTTGAAATATGTTGCATAACTATAAGTAGAAATAACGAACTATTAACTCTAGCCTATCTTTTTCTGTTTATTTGGTAAACTTAACATGCTTGCAGGAAACCCTGACCCATCAATGAAATCCCCGGAGAAGATGAGAAAAACTACCTATCCCCCTGAACAAAATAGTAATTTTCCCAACTAATCTTCCCCACACCATCGAGACCTGACACTTCGGTGCTTGAAGGCCTAGAGAATTTATTCTCTAGAAAACCTTTACAGTCAAAGTTGGCCAGTACCCCAGTACCTGGTGACAACTTATCTCTGTTGATTGGACCGGTCACAATGTCCCATCAATAGAATACATGATGATGAAATGAAGACTTGAAATGCTTGATGGCTTCCTTGCACTTGAACACTTGAATTTATTGAATATAAAATATCTTTCTTGATAATGCTTGCATGAAGATGATATATTAAAATGAGAGGAAGAGGTGTCATTTTATACACATTTTGGGGCTTAGGTTTTGCAAGGTTGACCTTGATTAAACACTTAGGAGAAACAACCCCACATCAGACCTAGAGCCCACTAAATGAAAAACCCCTAGGAAAAGGCTGACTTGGACTGACCTAGTCCAGGAAAAGTGCAACCTAATTCAACCTTGTCTAAGTAGAATTTTATAAAGTTTGCCTTGGACCTAGAGTTGCATGCTAAGAGGGGGATTTAAAAGCCTTAGCTTATCAGGAAATTGGGGTAAATCCTGAGATGTAAAATGCATGTAAAAAGACTTATGATGGAAATGAATTATGCATATAAATTAGATCCAACCTCAAGTTTGAAGGAGGATGACCTATATCTGAATTAATTATGTATTTAGGTGCAATATGAGGTCCTACCATAAGAAAAATACTAAGGTAGGTGCAATAAGAGAGGGGAGAGTTAGAGAGAGAACGATAGAGATATGGTGAAATAGAAAGAAGTAGAGATAGATAAAATAGAGAGGGAAGAGAAATAGGGGAGATGAATGAGATAGAAAGAGGGAGAGATAGTGATATATGGGAAGAGGAAGAAACCAAGAGATAGAGATATATGGGAAGAAAAAGGGAGAGAGAGGTATAGGTAGAGAGATAGATATGGGATAATATGGGATAAGTGTTAGTAATAACTAAGAGGGGGGGGGGGTGAATCAGTGGCCTAAAAAATTTATCCTTTTAAACTTCAATCCACCAATTAGTACACCTTAGATTATTAAGTCCCTACAAGATGTATGCCTTTGAAATACTTGAAATAAATAATTGTCTATCAGTTTACCTTGTCTATCCTTCTTCTTCTCCTTAATAACTGATAAGTTGTAAAACTTATTTACCGATACTCAATAAATATTCAGAGTATACCAATCAATCCATAAATGCATATGTGAAATGTACAAAACTAAATTAATAAACCATACACACATAACACAAGGATTTTAACATGGAAACCATGTTAAGGGAAAAACCACTGGGACCGATACCCCAAATTTTTACTCTTTTGAAGTGAGCCCTATTAGGAGCCAACCCTGTTAAAGGTTACAAACACACTATTAAGTGTGACCTTGTTAGAGGATTTTTATACATAGATTGTCACTAAGTATCTAGAATCTATGCTACCATCCTTGAATCAGTCTCATGACTGTAAATGGGATTTATGCTAATCTTACTACCATCCTTGAATAAGCCTCCTTCTTAGACTGTCAATAAGCTTTAGGTAAGACCGATACTACTATCATGAGTCAACCTTCTGGTAATCTGTTAGGATATACCTCAATTACAAAAGACTATTAAGTCCTGCTCTGTTAAGAGACTTAATACTTCAATGGTTAAACTAAAACACAATGACCTGTTTCTAATGCAACTTTGAATTGCAAATATTCAAATCTATTTACATACAATACCTTTCTGATCAATGTATCAATTCATTTCCTTTGTACTTAACTCTTTCTGCTCTATGATTCTGTGCTTCACTGTGTGTCAGTGTCTATAGAATTATTTAGCTCTCCCTTAGCTTGATTGATCAGGACTGCATGAAGTTTAACCTTCATCAATTTCTCTTCAACAACTTCTTTCAATTCACTCCCCCATGTATCTAATTGCTTGTGGAAATGAATTATGCTTGTCTCTTATATAGACATGATATTCCTTAATTATTGGTTCTTGATTCTTGATTCTTGGCATGAAAAACAATCCAGCCAAATTGATTTATGGCTTTAAATCCTGATTTATCTCATAGTTATATTCTTTCCAGTTGTATAAATCATCTTTAAATCACTTACTTAACTACGGTCAAATAAAACAACCAGTTAAGTCTATCTTTAAGCTCTACTAGCTAGATATTTTGTCATTTTCTGATCTCTCTATTCTGTCAGTCAATTCTGTAGTTCGTCGTCAGTGACAACTGCCAGTTTAGTCGGTGTATCTTCAGTTAGCTTTGGGATCTCCGTCCATCGGGCATCATTGGATCTTGTTCATTGAGCAACACTATTTTTATCTTGTTAGGCATCCTGTAATTCTGCTTCATCGGTCAACACCATCTTCTACTCATCGGGCATCACTGTGACTTTATCTCTGTCTTTACTGATGGTGTGCACTCTATCGGTGTAGTCTATCACTTGGTGAATACTTGAATTTTATGCATTGCTGAAAGCATAACCTCTGTTCCATTGATTCTCTAAAGTCTTTGGAATTATGTATATGACCATAAAGATGATATCAAGTTGACATCAATGACAATATAAACTATTAACTAATTTAATGTCTTGCATCATCTTCAACTTAACATTATCAAACATTCAATCAGTTACATGTCATCAATCTCTCCCTTTGGCATTGATGGAAACATACTATATTATCACAGTGTACTATTTCTAATACAAAATTAAATACAATTTGAGATTCATCAAATTACCAAACAATTTGTTTTGATAATTGAAAAAATGTCTGACTGCCGGTAAGCTCTATGTTAGGTTGGATTTGATTCTTGTAGCTTTCTCTACTTCTTTCTTTTGATGTGTTGTGACCTTTGTTGGTGTCAATTTCTCTCTCTTCTTCTTTGATGTCTTTGTTTTGTATTTGCAACTTTTATACAAATAATCTCCATATGGATACGATCTCTCCCTGTTTGGACTAATCTGATAATGAATAGTTTCTGATGATAATATGGATACATTCTCTCCCTTTGACATTAATGCCAAATAAATATTTTCACAAATATCTGACATTCTATCAAACAATTTATTCTATCCATAATATATTCCTTGAATTTCCCTTATCCATCATTAATATAACAATTTGCTCTGGTGCTTGGTTCTGATATATACTTGTCTATATATAGATGTAGCTTTGAAGTTCAGCTTCTGCTTGCATCAATCATGAATGATATTCTAATAATATATGGCTGATGCAGCCTTCAGCCCTTTTACTGACTGATAGACATGGGTTTGACCCCTAGTCTTTTTCTTAGGTACTCAAATGTATCCTTGGGTAGTGGCTTGGTGAAGATATCAGCCAATTGTTCTTTTGATTGCACATATTCAAGTATCACCTCTTTTTCTTGAACTTGTTCTCTTAAATAATGATACTTGATGGAAATGTGTTTAGTCTTTGCATGCATGACTGGATTCTTGGAAATATTTATTGCACTGGTGTTATCACAATAGATAACTACTGGTTCTATGATCTCCATATACATACCTTCCAGCAACTGTTTGATCCATGCAATATTTGAGCAGTTTGTAGCAGTAGCAACATATTCTGCTTCTGCAGTAGACTGAGAGATGTATCCTTGCTTCTTGCTAATCCATTTGACAAGTCTGTCACCCATAAAGAATGCTCCTCCAGTTTTTCTCTTCTGGTCATCAAGATTTCTATCCCAATCAGCGTTGTTAAACACTTTCAATTCAAATTTTCCTTCTCTTCTATACCATAAGACAAATTCCTCAGTATTCTTTAGATATCTCAAATTCTTTTCACAGCAATTATATGTAATTTCCTGGGGTTAGTAAAAAATCTAGCAACAATTCCTACTACATGTGCAATATCTGGTCTAGTGTGTACAACATACATGATTTTCCCTATCATTGATCTGTATAGAGTCTGATTTACCTTTGTTGTCTTGTCTTCCTTTGTTAATTTGCATCCAGTAGACATTGGTGTTCCAACAGGTTTGGAATCTTCCATCTTGAATATTTTCAGGACTTCTTTGATGTATTTGGACTGTGTAATGAAAATGCCTTCACTTTGTTGAATGATCTATAGACCAAGAAAGAACTTG
>MU225128.1:280381-310528 GCA_018584345.1 Thuja plicata | reverse complement strand
TGGTGGGGTGAATCAAATGTGCCATAATATCATCAAACTTTAACCAACTTATAAAATTTAATCTCAAATATGAATGATAAACATGAAAGAAAGATCTTAAAATAATAATCACCACATAACACCAATATTTTGACATGGAAATCCTCTTAGGGGAAAAACTATGGTGGGGATGGAACCCACAAGATGAATGCACTATGTTAAAAACACTATCCCTTGTTAGGAGTATTACAAAGGGGAATATACATGCATTTAGGCATACAACCTAGAGCTCACCACTCAAATACAACAAGGATCTCATTCCAAAGGAAGGCTCACTACCTTAAAATAATCTATAATCTCAACATATAGATGACATACTGTCCAATCTCACAAACTAACAAACAAAATCTCTGATATGGAAAAATAGTTCCAAAGAAGTACAAAAAATCTCTCCCTCAATTGCAGATTCTACTCATACCGATTTTCTCAGCAACTCTTACTCTCTCCCTTTATTATGAAATTATAAATGATTACATATTTATATACATTACATCAATTTATTTAAACTAGCTATATCACCAAGTCAACCAAGAAATCATATGAATATCAACATGCCACATGAAATTCACTAGATCTGATGACATAATCCAATATGATCCAACAAAAAAAATGACACAATCAACAAGCATCAACAAGAAACATAAAATACCAAGACATTAATAGGAACATCTCTATCATAGAATTCATTCACTTCTCTTCTCTATTCATCAGGAAAACTAATAAAAAACCACTGTCATAAAATGAAATTAGCTTGCCAACATCAAAACCACAAACCAATCAAGCCGAGGACACACATCCTTATCTCGAACTCACCACCAAGTTAGCAACCAAGAATATTGCATGACCGATCCACACCAATCCAAATACTAAAACGTTGTCACAATCTGAACAACTAAAATATTAGTCTCTGATAAATCCATCATAACCCACTCAAATCAAGATCCAAACCTCTGCCACTTGAAAAAAATCAAAGACAGCCCTGAACACAACTAAATGATCACAATATCATATCTTCAATACAATACCCGTACCACATAAATCATCTCATTGAATAAACCAGGAACACTGTCTTTAACAATAGGAATATGTTGACATCAATGGAAAAACATTAATGTCAGTACATATATGCACAATTTGAATGACATCTTAACATTCTCTAATAATCTCCCCCTTTGTCATTGATGGAAACATATGATGTGAAAAATCAATTAAAGCATAAAGAAACAATGTCAAAAATGTTGGCAACTTGACTGTTAGGGAGAATATGACTTATTTTGTGTTTTCATTATGGCAACAAAGTCATAGAAAAGTTTTGATAGCAAACTTTGAAGAAAAAAATGGCTAAGTATGGAAGACAAAACAAAACAGAGATATATAGTCGATCAAAGCACAAGGGCACATGTGTATGATCGAATCAGGCTATGCGCATTCATACATAAGCTCCATGATATGTGAATATGTCAAGTCTATACACGCATGGTACAGACCAATAGTACATAGAAGTTATAGAAAGATTAAGTGCACTAACAACTCAGAAAATAGAGTATGAAGCTGACTATAGTTTTTTATTTAGCGTATAATATTATTTTGTGTAAAGGCCAAGCACC
Source organism: Thuja plicata (assembly GCA_018584345.1). Classification (NCBI taxonomy): domain Eukaryota; kingdom Viridiplantae; phylum Streptophyta; class Pinopsida; order Cupressales; family Cupressaceae; genus Thuja; species Thuja plicata. Next base: position 308,882 of record MU225128.1, on the reverse strand, counting down.
TATTGTAATAATTTTTTTATTATGTATTAAACATTAATGTAAACATGCTTAAGCCAATTGTTTTTGGAAGCATTGTGAATGTTTTTTTTGGGTCGACTAAGTTCTTATTTTTGGTCGCGTCTATTCAGGCATGAACATGTATATATGAAAAGTAAAGTTTTATTAGTGTTTTGAAGAAATATGAAGAGAAGAGATATAAAAGAATAGTATAGAGATGTTAGCATGAGATAGAGCTCTTTAATAGATTAAGAGCATTAGCGCATAAATGGAACTAATCAGACAATTGTGTCATATATAGCAGTTCACTTTTGGATATAGTGTATATCTATTATCAAGAAGATTGTAGCCTTCATCTTATTGAGCAGTGAACTCTAGCAGTGATCCAACCACCTTTAACAGGGTTTTGTAAAGACTCCTAACAGGGTCATTGTAATTGCATTGTAAAGACTGCTTCTAACAGGGCAAAGGAACCTTAACAAGTTCATTATACTAGCACAATCATTTGTGGGTACTAAATCCCACCAGGGTTTTCCTCTTATCAAGGTTTCCCCGTAAACATATCTGGTGTTATGTGTTATTATGTTATGCTTCATATATTGTCTATTTGATTTATGTTCAAATTTCTGAAATAGAATAATTAGTTAAACACGGATTCACCCCCCTCTTAGCGTTTCCAACAATTGGTATCAGAGCTCTGGTCCTCTAAAAGAAAGTTTAACCACTTGAGGAGATCATGGATTCAGCAGAAGAAAAACATCTAAAAAAAATCTTGAAGCAGCCCTTGAGGATCTTGACAGATCTGAAAAAGAAAATGAATAACTTAAATTAAAGGTTGATGGCTATCAAATGCTTATCAAGAAATTAAGAAAAGATTTGAAATATTGCTCCATAAATGATCTGGGAAAATGGTCAAAAAGCTAAATGAAGAGAACATGTCTTTGAAAGACAAGATTGAAGATCTTAATGATCAACTTACAGACAAGTTAATAGCTATTGAAGAATAGACCAAAGATAATAAACAATTAGATAATGAACTTATTCTAGCAAACACAAAAGTTTTGGAATTAGAAAACATCAAGAAAAAGATAGAATCTGAATTAACAGAATCAAAAGACAAGATTGATAAACTATACAGAATTTCTGATCTAATTCAATCACAAATTTATGCACATAAGTTAAAAGGTGATACTACTGGTGTTGGATACAATGTATCTCAAATTGAAATCAACTCAATGCAAGAAAGAAATAAAGTGCAAGAGACATCTACTGAAGCAAACAAAACTGAGAATCTTGCAGAGGCTAAACCAGAACCACCTACAGATGAACTCAAGCAAGTTAGCATAACTTGTTATGCTTGTAACAAGCATGGACACTTGGCAAGAGATTGTAAAGAGGTAAGACATTTTAATGGTTATTGTTACTCCTATAATAATTTTGGTCACAAGGTCATTCACTGCAGAACAAATCAAAGAAATCAGTCACAATAGAACTAAAGAAATATGACTCAATACAATCAAAGAAATCAACCTCAAAGAAACTTTCAGAACATTACATGTCAAATATGTAATTACAATGGACACAACCAAGCAGTGCAACATGATGAATAATAGCATTAGACCTCCTATCATATGTCACTCATGTGGAAAATCTAGACATATCACAAGGTTTTGTAGGTCAAGAGCACAAAGACAAGAGAATCCTAAAAAATAACTATTTGAAGAGTCAGGAGAAGTTAAATTTGTACAAGCTAAAAAAGATGCAGATAAAATTTGGGTTGAATTAAAGAAGGATAATCAAGAGAACAAGGTAGTAGATGCATCCTCAGTGGATCCACCTTCTACTTCTGGTTAGTTAACCCTCATGGTCTTAGGGGGAGATATTCTAGCTCTGAACCCTTTCCTAGATGGTATACTCACCTCTTAGTAGGCGCCTATGAATTCATACATTTGGTGATGAAATGAGGATGTATGCATATTTTGAACTTGAACAAAAGCAAAGATTTAAATTATCTATGTAAACTGCTTTACGACAATGAGCATTAAATATAATAATCTTTTATATAAGTTTGTAAAAGATCTTCAAACCCCACTTTGCATTTGAGACTGACCATTCAAAGAGCACATGAGAATTGAGCATCAAAGCACTACAAGTTAAGGAATTAATTTTTTTGTGAACGGATTAAGGATTGAAATGGAACCCTAGCAGTCACATCATTTCAGAATCACCATGAAACCCTATTTAATCAAGCAACAAGTGAGTATGGCAACCCCTGTTGTATTTGACATTGCTGAAAGGAAAAGATTCATGTTCAAGAAGCATCCATTAAAGTCCATATTAGATGATGTTGAAGGAGAGTTTTCTAAGACTCCGCTAGGATTCATGCATTTAGAAGACATTTGCGCATATATATTGTAAGAAGGAAATAGTTGAAGATAACAACATTGCTACTCTTATGGCTTCAATGATGAAACCAGATTATTCATTGAAAGATGAATACATGCATCTCACTGATAACCCTATCTTTGAGTATTCTAATGCGCATGAGTTGTATGAGCTAGAGTGGGTTAAAATCCTACTGAGAAGGATACATGATGTTCTATATTGGATTGGTGAAGTGCCTGTCTACATTACTGTAGACCTAATTCATGATATCACTGGACTTCCTAAAACTGGACCAGTTCTTCCCACTGGTAATGATATTAAGAAGTAGATTCAACAAGCATTCTTATCTAGGAGTGATAGGCATGGAATTAATTTTGATCCCATTGAGGCAGATGACATCAAACTGGTCACTATGATTCTAGGTTATAAGTTCCAAGACGCAAGCAGAGTGAATAGTGTATCTACAACAACTATCCTGGAAGCAATAAAAATGGTGAAGGATAATACACAGTACAATCTATGTGAAATGTTGCGCACACACTGATTGACAAGATTAGAGTTGTAAAGCATGACAAGAGAAAAATATTCAGATTTGGCTCTTTGATAATCTATCTCTACTTCCACATTGTTGGTAAAGTTGCTAATATTTACCTGGACAAGAGTAAACCCACTATGTATCAGATATCACTAAAGGCTACATCAAAAATCAGCGTGAAATATTCTATGGACATGGAGATCAAAACATTCAGGATCAAGATGCAGAAAAGATTCAAGATACCAGAGAAGATATTTGAGAAATACAAAGACACCATATGCTTCATGGTGGAAACTGACTATACTTGCATGGAGGCATTTGAGCCTAGAACAAAATGGATTCACCCTCTCAGATATGAAGTTGAAGAACATGTTTTGGAAGGTTATGCACAAGTTCTCTTATCTGCATGCAAGGATCCCAATGAACCTAGATGGGGTACTTATAGAGAAAAACAAATCAAGATGATTCTATCTTATACAGTGCAGACAATAAAATAAAGGCATCAAGGATCACATCTAACATCCTAAGAGTTCATGGTGTTACACAAGAAGACCTAGAAAAAGCTAGGGAAGCTAAGATTTCAAAAGAACTGAGAAAAGTGCTGCAGAGGTGAAAATGGAAAAATATGATGATATCCCCAAGAAGAAGATGAAGAAATATGATGAAGGGAAATCTGTTCCATCAAATACTATTGACTTGGAAGCATCTCCACCTTCAGTACCAAGTAAGATGTCTAGGAGGAAGAAATAAGTTCCCACAAGTCATCCATCCTCAAGGACCACAAGGAGCAAGGTAAAGAACACTGAAGCCCCTCCTGAGGTAGGATTCAGACCTAGTCTAACAGTCCTTAAGAATAGAATTGTTAATGAAGGAAGACTAGAATCTATCAAGAATGTCTATGATAAATACCAAGAGATAGACAAATTGGAAATTCATTCTATGATCATCTCTCACATGATTAAGTTTAAAAGGACAGTATTGGAGCTTAAAATAGTCATACCAGACAAGGTATGGAACATACTTGATGTATTGAAAATGCAAGCAATTGAAGAGGATATGAGGATAAGAGAAGAAACATTAGACAACCTTCTCCCTGTTTGTTCACATGATGAGAAAGTCATTATGTTGGATTTAGTAAAGCCTCATCTTAGAACCAAAACAAGAGTTCTCCATATCATGAACAAAGAATATGAACTGGTTGGTGAAGAGACTTAGAAAGCATTTGAGCAAGTATTTTTGGATAGAAGAAACTATTGTGATTGATGATGTTAAGATATTTATGACTGCTTCTGACAATGATATGGACAAAGTTGAAAAAGAATTTGTTAGCATTGAAGAGACAGAGAAGGTATGCACTGATGACACATCCTTATAGCAAGATGAAGTTCCCTCTAAAGATTTAATAGATTTAAATAATGAGGAAGACAATCAAACTAATGAAACACCAGCTATGGAGATCCCTGTGAAGAGTGAATATGTGGATGCTAGTCAAAATGTATTACATACTCCATCCATCAAAGCATCATTGTTGTCAAGTTTGACCCCTGATTTAGCAAATCAGCTAGATGCTTGGGAAGAAGAAGATTTGATTAAGATCAGTGTGCTATCCATGGAGAAAGCCAAAGAAAAACAAGTCATGATAAACCCTCTCTTTTTGGAGACAATGAACATTCTGAATGACTTAGTGCCAGCAGATAAGAAAATGGCTAAGATTTAGTTAGTTGATGATGTTGATAGCATCTTGACAAGCTTCAAATCACATTTCACAAGTTTATTAGACTTCGCTACTAAAATTGCAGAAGATGAGTACAAGAAGGGAAGATTAGATGAATTGAAAAATAATTTCTCTTTAGATCTGAACTCATTGAAGATTGGTAAAGCAATCTTTAAATAACTAGTAGCTAAAGGTAGAAATGTAATACCAAATTGCATGGACAGAGTGAAATTCACCTTAGAGCACATCAAAAAGATTGAGGAAGCTAACATCTTGGTTGAAAGTGTTAGGAAATAAATTGAAACATCCTCACAAGATATTAATGTATGCAAAAATATCTATCAAGGGAAGTTAGATAGGATTGAAAAGGCTAAGTTGGAGATCAATAAGATAAGATCCAGACATACTCAACTAAGAAATGCACTTGTGCCCTCACTGGATATTCTAAACAAGAACATAAAATAGATAGATGCAACCTTTACTACATATGACCAAGGACCTAGCATGGATCTGACAAAGATAGAGAAGCTTACATATTCCTTGTGCACCCATCTTTAGACAGTTGATGCACTGAAGGCATTCTGGCAGCAAGAGATCAAAAATCTATAGATTGCTTATCCAGATGTATATTCAAAGTACTCAAGGACATACAATTTTGAAACCTTTTTCATTAATTTCAAAGGGGGAGTAATTTATATAAGAAGTATGTGTATATGTTATATATAGAATTTTGAATAAAAAAGGATGATATACAGTTTTTTGGGTGTTAGTCAAAGTTTGAGTAACTTGGCCACATTCCTTTGTTGCCATTAATGAAAAAGGGGGAGATTTTTTGTAAGTTGACTCTCAGGGAGAATATGAATTATTTTTTGTTTTCATTATGGAAACAAAGTCATACAAAATTCTTAACAACAAACTTTGAAGAACAAAATGGCTAAGTATGGAAGACAGAACAAAACATAGATATACAGTCAATCAAAGCACTAGTGCATGTGTGTACGATCAAATTAGGAAATGTGCATTCATACATAAGCTCCATGATATGTGAATATTTTAATTCTATACACGCATGGTACAGACCAACAGTACAAAGAAGTTATAGAAATATTAAGTGCACTAACAACTCAGAAAATAGAGTATGAAACCGACTACAGTTTTTGATTTAGCATATAATATTTTGTTGTGTAAAGGCCAAGTGCCTATTATAATAAGTTTTTTTATTATGTATTAAACATTATTGTAAACACTCTTAAACCATTTTGTTTGGAAGCATTGTGAATGTTTTTTTTGAGCCGACTAAGTTCTTGTTTTTGGTCACGTCTATTTAGGCATGAACATGTATATATAACAAGTAAAGTTTTATTAGAAAGTGTCAAAGAAATATGCAAAGAAGAGATATATAAGAACAGTATAGAGATGTCAACATGAGATAGAGCTCTTTAAGAGATTAAGAGCATCAACACATAAATGGAACTAATCAGACAATTGTGTCATATACAATAGTTCACTTTTGGATATAGTGTATATCTATTATAAAGAAGGTTGTAGCCTTCATCTTATTGAGCAGTGAGCGATGGAAGTGATCCAACCACCTCTAACATGGTTTTGTAAAGACCCCTAACAGGGTCATTGTAATTGCATTGTAAAGATTGCTTCTAACAAGGAAAAGGAACCTTAACAAGTTCATTATACTAGTACAATCATTTGTGGGTACTAATTCCCACCAGGGTTTTCCTCTGATCAAGGTTTCCCCGTAAACATATATGGTTTTATGTGTTATTATGTTATGCTTCATATATTGTCTATTTGATTTATGTTCAAATTTCTAAAATATAATAATTAGTTAAACACTGTTTCACCCCCCCTCTTAGTGTTTCCAAAAAAAAATAATACCAACAATATCCACAACATGACATATATCTCTCCCCAATATACTTATTTTTTAAATGATAATCTCTTCCCCTTTGACATCAATGACAAAGGCATTTGTATACACTAAGTCATAGAGGCCAAAAATCTAAAAAACTCATTCACTACACACTAATCCCTATGAGGAATAGCCACCAAAACATCAATCCAATATAATGAAATCTCTTGTGAGCACAAAGGACTGATGTAACTCAAGGTATGTCTACATATGATCAAGAGGGGAAATCACCCTAAGCTTACCTTGGAGATACTCAAAAGTATCCTTTGGCAAGGGCTTCATGAATATATCTACAATCTTCTCTGTAGTAGATACATACTCTAATCTGACTTCTTTCTCACTAATTTTGTCTCTCAAGAAATGATATTTGATAAAAATATAATCTATCTTTGAATGGAACACAAGGATCTTTGAAATATTGATAGAACTTGAATTGCCACAATAGATAGCAATGGGCTCATCAATAGTCACTCTCATATCTTTTAACATTTTCTTCATCCATATTAATTATGTATAGTTAGTAGCAACAACAACATAATCAACTTCAAAAGTAGATTGTGATGTACAATTTTGTTTCTTACTTTCCCATGAAACTAATCACTTATCCAAGAGGAATGCTCCATCACTAGTTCTTTTTATTTCATCTACATTACCTTCCCAATCCACATCGGTATATGTAATCAATGTGGAATAATCATATTTTCCATGCCATAAGCCATAATAAGTTGTTCCCTTTAAGTATCTAAATATCCTCTTAACAAAAACATGTGATTCCTTTGGTTCTACTTGAAATCTAGCAACAATAAAAATAAAATTCATAATATCTGGTCTATTTTGCGTCAAATATAACAATCACCAATCATTGATATATATCTAGTTTGATTTATATTAGATGTATCATCAATCTTTGTCAAATTACAACTAGTAATCATACATGTACCAACAGGTTTTGAATCATCCATACTGAATTTCTTCAACAATTCTTTCACATACTTAGACTAAGAAATTAAAATACCTATCTGTTTATAAAATTTGCAATCCAAGAAAGAATTTCTCTCACCTATCATAGACATATCAAATTCCTTTTGCATCTCATCAAAAAATTATTCACTCAACTTGTCATTTCCACCAAAAATAATATCATCCACAAAGACTTCAACTATCAAAATTTTATCATCAACAACTTTGAAATATAAATTACTATCAAGAGTACCTTTATTGAAACCAATCTTCAATAAATACTTATCAAACCTCGCATAATAGGATCTAGGAGCTTTATTTAAACCATATAATAATTTCTTCAATCATAAAGTCATGCCTTCTTTATCTGTCAAAGGAAAACCATCCAGTTGCTCAATGTATACTTCTTCTTGCAAATCTCCATTCAAGAATGCAGGCTTAACATCCAACTGATATATCTTGAAATTTTTGTAAGTAGCATCTGAAAGAAACATTTTAATAGCTTCAATTATAGCAACATGATCAAAGGTCTCCTCAAAATCAATACCTTCCATATGAGAATATCCCTTATAGACAAGTCTGGCTTTGTTCTAAACCAATTCACCATCTTCATTCAGTTTGTTTGTGAATACCCATTTAGTACCAATCACATTCTTGTTCACAGGTCTAGGAACAAGGATCCATGTCTTATTCTTTTCAATTTGTTCCAATTATTCTTCCATTTCTTTAATCTAACTATCATTTTTGCATGCTTAATCAACATCCTTAGGCTCAATCTTAAAAATTAAAAAAACTTCATTCCTAGAAATTCTTCCTCTAGTATGAACACCTTTATTTCTATCACCAATAATATAATCCTTAGAATGATTTAACTTTACATACCATGGAGTCTTTGGATTTTCATTTGTATCTGACTCTTGTGTTTCCAACTCTTCCTCATCTCTAACTTCTTCATTCTTCTCTACCAATCCATTCCAATTTTGTGCTTTCACAGTTTGAATTTCTTCTTCATCATTTGATTCATAACTATAAGATCTAACTGGTTTTTGAAAAAAATTATCCACTTTCACATTAGCACCCTCAATCATTTTTCTCAATCTGTGATTATAACATTTGTATTCTTTTCTCTTTCTAGAATATCGAAGAAATATTCCCTCATTGCTTCTAGGATAATATTTTCCTAAATCTTCATCTCCCTTAATGTAACATTTTCTTCCAAAGATTTTGAAATAATTTATAGTAGCAATATGACCATACCAAATATCATAAGGATTCTTACCAATACCATGCCTGATTTGAACTCGTTTTAGTGTATAAAAAGTATTGCTAACAAATTCTCTACAATAGATCTGTAAAATATTCCCTTCTATCATCATAGTCCTTGCAGTGTCAAAGATTGTGATGTTTCTTCTTTCCACAATTCCATTCTATTGTGGGTTTCATGAATAAGACATCTATCCCTTTATTCCTTTCTCTTCATAATATGCATCAAACTCTCTAGATGTAAATTCTCTACCTCTATCAGATATCATACATTTTAGCTTCATATTTTTCTCAGTCTCAACCATAGCTCTAAAAATATTGAATTTTTCAAATGCCTGAGATTTATCTTTCAAAAATATAACCCACATCATCCTTGAATAATAATTAATGAATAGGATGAAGTATATATCTCCATAATAACTTCTAGTTCTAGTAGGACCACATAAGTCAGTGTGCATCAAATCTAAAAATCCACTCAAAGAATAAGTCTTACTTTAAAATTAGATTTAGTTAGCCTACCCAACTAAAATTCCTTACACATCGCATTAGCAGACCTCAAAAATCTAGGTAAATCTCTTACCATATTTGTAGTGCTTATCTTCACAATGTTATCAAAGTTTAAATGACAAAATATCTTATAACCCAACCAATTGTCACCAATCTTAGCAATCAAATATTTATTCTTTGAATTGTTCAAGTGAAATACATTACCTCTGGTCTTTGTTCCTAATGAAATTTCAATTCCAATGCTTCCAATGATTCTACACATTCTATTCTTGAATTCCAAGTGATATCCCTTATCAACTAACTATCCTACACTTAAAATATTATGCCTTAAACCTTCAACATATAAAAAATCATCATTATTACTCTTACCATCAAGTGTAATTGGACCTCTTCCTTTGATCAAACAAGGCACTTTGTTACCAAATATAACAACTCCACCATCATAATCTTAAAACTTTACAAATTTTCTTTTGTCTCTAGTCATGTTATTTGAACATCCACTATCAATAACCTAGTCATATTTCTTATCCACATGTGAAACCAAGGCTCTCTCTTAATTAGGATTCTCATATCCGATAGCAATGAACACAATCTCATCTTTACTCTTCTCACATTCATCATCAGTTGTTCCTTCATCAACATCATATTAACACTTCTTCTAATATTTAGGCCTGAACTTCTTATGATTTTAATTAGGCCCTTTGTTAAGACATATAGAAGAAATGTGACCAATCTTATTACATGTAAAACACTTCAAAGGAAACTTTCCTTCATACTTACTAAATCCCTTAGGTAGTCTCTTTCAAAATAGGGCTTCAAGCTCTTCAATCTCTCTTTCTTTTTTCTCAATTTGTTCCCATTATTTAGCATATCTACCAAGCTTAGATAAAATTTCACCAGGGTCATATCTTTTCTTATCCTTAGAAATAGTATTTTTAAATGTAGATTCAACTTTAAGAAATTTATCTCCAAATTCACTCATTTCAAAAGAAGCTAACTTACCAACCAATGCATCTCTTGTGATAGTAGTCACAACTCTGATTTCTTGAATAGAAATAACTTTATGATTGTAAGGAGGTATGGATCTTAGGATTTTAGAAACAATATCACTCTCCTCCAATTTTAAGCCAACGCATCTGATTCCAAAAATAAGTTCAGTGATATTATTCACATAGGTAGTAATGTTCTCATCTTGTCTCATCCTCAATATTTCATATTTTCCTTTCAGACTTTGTAGCTTGGCTTGCTTCACAAAGGCATCTCCTTTATATAATGTCTCCAAATTTTTCCATACTTCATGTACAGTCTCTAATCCCAAAATTTCTGTATACTCAACATCATATAGGACACTCTTAAAATCTTCTTTTTCTCTTATATTATACTCGAATTCTTTCTTCTCATCAACAGCCGTAGTAGCAAGATCAACATGAGGCTTGTAATATTTCTTTGTAAAACTCCAATGTTCTTCACTAAGACATATCAAGTGTGTAATCATACAGTCCTTCCATAGTATAATTCACTCCATCAAATCTTAGACTCTCCTTCTTAAAGGTTGACATCCTAGATCTCCTCAAGAAGTCAAGCTTCCCAAAGAGGACACTAGCATTGATACCAATTGTTAGACCTTAAGGAGAACACACAATTGAGGGGGGGGCGTAATTAGTTGTGCCACAATATCATCAAAATTTACCCAACTTATAAACTTTAATCTATGATCTAAAAATAAATATGTAAATAAGATCATAACATAGTAATTAACACATAACACATATATTTTTATGTGAAAACCTTTTTATGGGAAAACCCACAGTGGGGATGGAACCAAAAAGATGAATGTACTCTTTTAAAATCAATATACCCTGTTAGGAGTATTACAAAGGGGAATATACATACATTCATGCACACTTCCTAGAGCTCACTACTCAAATACAATAAGGATCTCAATCCCAAGGCAGGCTCATTTCCTTACAACATTCTCTGATCTCAACATTTAGAGGGCATACTTTCCAAGCTCATGAACTAAAAAACAACATCTTTGATATGCCAAAATAGGTCCAATGAAGTACAAAAAATATCTTCCTCAATTGCAGAGTCCACTCATACCTCTTTTCTCAGCAACTCATACTCTCTCCCTATGTTTTAAATATCATGGGATGCTCACCTTCTAGCCTATGCCTCAAAGATGCCACCCCTGAGCTTGGGGAACCAAATCTAGATGGGTGAGAAACATTCAAACAAAATTTTCATTCAACCAAAACTCACAAAAGACTCCCAACCAAGGCTTCCAAATGGGTCTTATAATTACCCTAAAAATAGGGTGAAGGTGGACCAAATACCCTATGGGAAGAAAGCCCAAAAAACCAAAAATATCAATGCCATCACAAGGCTTCAATGCAACACCAAAAAAAACTCTCCCATTACACAACTTAAACCCTTATGACCCCCCAAGGAAAAAAACCATAGCTACCACCCTTATAACCCCCAAATGCATAAAAAACAAAGGCATCATAGAGCCCATACTCCATGTTTTCTCCCCCTCCTCCTTGAGGAGAGACTCTACACCCATGGACTATCCTAAAACCCTTCACCCCCAAGGTTACTATGCCCTCCCAAGGGTGAGTGTGCCTTGAGACTCCCATACACAAAAAAATTTCAAGACATTAAAAAAATTCACAACACAACAATGGAAACAATAAGACTACCATTGCAACATTCAAACAAGCTACACTATCATACTTCAAAAATTTTACATAATACAAGGATGATCTACAAAAAATTAGAGAACCACCAACCTAAATCCAAATATTAAGGAAAGAATTCTGAAGAAGAGATCCTTTTATCCAAGCCTTCCTTTCTCAAAGCTTCACTAATTCTTTCAAGTCTCTAAGATAGGGACTAGGTGTTCAAACTTCCAATAATGGAGGGTCTCCACTAAAAAAGCCTCTACACATTCCTCATAACTCTCTTGGAATAAGGTAAGTCTCCTATTGGTTTGGTCTTCCCAAAACCTCTTACAATATTACTAAAATGGGTCTTAGAAAAGGAAACTCAAAAAGTGGGCAAACTATTTGCATCCAAATGGAGGGGTTGTCTAACCAAGACCATGCTTCCAAAAGTTTATTTTTGTCCATCTTGAAAATCCAACATTTGTAAGGGTCTTCTAGTAAACTATGAGTTTTCATAGGTTTACAAATGACCCTTACCCATAGGTATATCATGTGGGAGTTCTAAAAATGGCCCAAAAACAACCCTAGGTACCTTTTTGATCCCTCAAAAACCCACTTAAATCTTACCCACGAAATTCAAATGAAATAACCCTACATCAAGATCTCTAACCAAGGGGTTCACATGAGAAGCTTATTTGGTACTTACCGAGGTTGGTGGTCATCTAATTCTCAAGTGGACATGTCATTGCCACATATACACAATACAAGTGTCAAGTGACACCACACATTTTACACATCACAAAGACACATGACATTTCCACTTGAGCATCAAACAATTACAAATTACAATTAATAATTTACAATGAACATACATGCAAGCACATAAGATTATGAAATAAGCACATTACAATGAGGTTTTGTCTCTCATTAGATGGAACCTTAGTTTGCATTGAATTCACATAGGTCTAAACTTCATTCCCTGATATATTACCATGGCCAAATTCCCTGCACACTGAATTTATATATTAGTAGTCCAAGAAATCACAATATATAACATATATGAAATGACCATCATTCAGAAATTTAAAAAACATCTACATAATTATGTAACTAGTTTGGAATTCACATAACATGATCAATCTATCTACTTCATGTTAGAATGAATTTAGAATAACTAAGAGGGGGGGGGGGTGAATTAGTTATCCTTAGGTCTTGATGTGCCCATTAAAAATTTATACCAATTTGAACAACTTAGATCTGCTTGATAGCAATAACATTAAACAACAACATACATATGCAGTTTACTGTTTAGATCTAATCAGCATGTAGAAAATTAACAGTAAAAATCAACATAAACATTCACACAAGTTGACACAAGAATTTAACGTGGAAACCCAATATGGGAAAAACCACCAATAACATGCTATCAAATTTTCACTCTTCTAAAGTGAGCTCTATTAGGAACCAACACTATTAAAGGTTACAAAACACACTGCTAAATGTGACATGGTTAGAGGATTTAATCACCCTATCAGGAGTGGCCTTGTTAGAGGACTTAGAACATTCCACTTGAATGTGACCTTGCTAAAGGATTTATACAATGACTATTAGGTCAACCTGGTTAAAGGATTTTAAATGATACAATGGTTAGAAAGTAATCAGTAGGTGTGATCTGATACATACAACTTACTTTGCAAATCCATATCCAATTCAGCTCTAATGCTAATTCACTGAGTGGCCTCCATTCTCATTTCAATCTTTAGATCTGCCTGGAAATCCATCAAGCAATCACTCTTACAGCTCTCTACTTCTCTGTTCGGCCTTCTCTGCTAGATCATGTCAATCAATCAATTAACTATGCAATCCTCTTGCATAGTCTACATACATAGCATACATCATGAATAACCTCCTGAGGTTATCTTATACCTCTTTCATCTAGGTCAGGTACATCTTTTTCTACTTAATCAAGATCATAGATCTTATGTTAGGTCAGATCCAACGGATCTTTCCATCTTTACATTTAATTTACTTCTCCAATGCAATCACAAATTTAATCTTTGATCCATGCATTAATTATGGTTACCCATGCATTTACATAGTGTGGATCAAATGTGCTTATCCTTAATTAACTTTACATATCCCAATAAAATCAATTATGTCAGCCAGAGATCTCAAATCTCAACAATTACCAAAATACTGTTGCTCAACCAACACTGTGTTCCTCAGCAATTTACTGGCACTTGGTCATCACTAACTTCGCTTAGCGTATACTGGTGCTTAGCACAAATTGTTCTCAATAAACTATCATTAAAAGATAAACAACTCATTACTTTTCCAATGTGCCAACTGATCTAGTACCCTTGTGATTTCTCATAAATCAACCATTCCACTTGGTCTTCTTGTTAAATCTCCTTCATCAATCAATAGATATAGTACTTAAATACATAGAAATAGTCTTACCAATTAAGGTTTGACATCAATGACAAAAAAACAATTGTTTCCATTATAGCTTTCCAACAATCTCCCTCTTTGGCATTGATGGCAACACTAAACAATAAAACAATAATTTTCAACCATAGTTACCATACAATCCAAAAAGTCTGCCTATGTTCCTTGATATGAACAAATTTTTATTAATGTCTTTAGCTTCATTCTGATTCTCATCTGGTAAAAAATATTTCTCCCTCTATGTCTATAATCACACTGATATCTTTTTGTGTCTTTTAATTCTCCCTCTTTCATTAATCTCTTCCTTTTTGACAACAATCTTTTTTTTAGTAATATCTCCCTCTATCAGCAAACATCTTATTTTCTATAATTTCTTATGTTATCTCTCCCTCTTTGACAACAATGCCAAAGACATTGACATCTTCATCGTGCAGATTCTTCTATTCTAAACTTGATATCATGTTGTTCCTGTCATCTTGCCTATGACTGATCCTCTTTTCTATCTTTGTCTATCTTTCACATCTTTAGGCAGCATCCTAAAGTGTGAATTCCTGTGCATCAATGTGTCAAATATTCTGAATATAACATTTGATGCAATAGTGTCATTGTGAACTAATTAGCCTTAGTTAGGGGAATCACCCCTAATTTACCATGCAGATAGTCATGAGCATCCTTGAATAGTGCCTTTGTAAATATGTATGCTAACTATTCCTTCGTATTCACATATTCCAGTCTCACTTCCTTCTTCTAAACTAGCTCCCTCAAGTAATGATACTTGATAGCTAAATGCTTTGTCTTAGAGTGCATTACGGGGTTCTTAGAAATATTAATGGCACTCGTGTTATCACAATATATGACAACTAGTTCTGTGATCTCTTCTTTCATACCTTTCAGTAGTATCTTCAACCACACAATATTAGAACAATTAACTACTGCTACTACATATTCGGCTTCAACTATAGATTGTGAGGTGCAATTTTTTTTTCTTTCTTGTCCATGAAACTAATCTTTTTCCCAGAAGAAATTCTCCTCCTATGGTGCTTTTTTTGTCATCCACATTTCTAGCCCAATCAGAATCAGTATAAACTCTGAGCTCAAACTTATCATTCTTTTTGTAATACAAACCATATTCATCTGTTCCTTTCAAATATATTAGAATCCTTTTTACTGCCATCATATGTGTCTCCTTGGGATTGGCAAAAAATCTTGCAACAATACCAAAAACTAGTGCAATATTAGGTCTACTATGTAAAACATATTGTAGCTTTCCAATCATTGATCTGTAAAGGGTTTGATTCACTTCTTTTGTATCATCATTCTTTGTTAGCTTCTATCTAGTATCCATGGGTGTACTCACTAGTTTTGAATCTTCCATTCCAAAATTCTTTAGTATCTCCTTGATATATTTTGATTGAGTAATATAGATACCATTCTTCATCTGATATATTTTTAAGCCAACAAATTTTTTTATCTCACCAAACATAGACATCTCAAATTCAGTTTGCATCTCCTTTGCAAATGCTTGGCATAACACATCTTGTCCACAAAAGATAATGTCATCAAAAAAAATTTCAGCCAATAAAGCACCTTTACTGTGTGTTGTCTTCAAATACAAGTTGTTGTTGTCGTTTGTTCTTGCAAATCCAATCTTCATCAGATAATTGTGCGATCTCTCATACCATGCTCTTGGTGCTTGATTCAATCCATATAGAACTTTGTGTAATCTGCAAACCATATTCCACTTGCTTGGGTCTACAAATCCATCAACTTGTTCAATATATACTTCTTCTTTTAATATTCCATTCAGAAATGCTGACTTCACATCCATTTGATAGACTTTAAAACCTTTGTAGGCTACATATGCAAGTAAGGTTCTTACTCCTTCCAATCTTGAAACTGGGGTGAATGTTTCTCCATAATCAATTCCTTCCTCTTGTGCATAACCCTTGCATACCAGTCTAGCTTTGTTTCTTGTTACCTCTCCATGTTCATTTATCTTATTTCTGAATACCCACTTAGTCCAATTACATTTTTATCACTAGGCCTAGGTACAAGTGTCCAAGTCTTATTCTTCTCAATTTGTTCAATTTCTTCATTCATGGCTTGTATCCATTCTTCATTCTCTAAAGCATATTTTACTGTTTTAGACTCAAAATCACATAATAAGCATGTATCTTATCTCAACTTCTTTTCATAACTGCAAAATCCTTTGATCCTATGATTTGATTAGGTTTATGGTTCCTCCTTACATACTTTGCTAGAGTAGATTCTTTTTCTGCTTCAGGTTGATCATTCATGTCCAATTCAAGTTGATCCTGCAGCTCGACATCTCCATCAGATAGCTCAAAAATTACCTCCTATTGTCTCAAAACCTCATTTTGTGACTTGGTAGGTGCTCACTATTGCTCGACAACTTCATTCTCAGTTTCAGGTAATGTATTGGAATCTTCCTCATCCATATAGACAAATGATTTGTAACTCTCAGGTTCTTGTGTGCTT
Source organism: Thuja plicata (assembly GCA_018584345.1). Classification (NCBI taxonomy): domain Eukaryota; kingdom Viridiplantae; phylum Streptophyta; class Pinopsida; order Cupressales; family Cupressaceae; genus Thuja; species Thuja plicata. The sequence continues at coordinate 291,981 of MU225128.1, read as the reverse complement.
TCAGCTTCATTTATTTCTGCATACTCATCAATTCTAACATTTGCACTTTCCACAATTTTGTTAGTGTTAGAATTCAAACACTTATATGCCTTACTCTTCATTGAATAACCAAGAAACACACCTTCCTCACATTTATCATCATGTTTCCCATTTCTGTTATCCTTCAATATGAAACATTTTCTTCCAAAAACTTTGAAATATTTTACATTAGGAGCATATCCATACCATAGCTCATAAGGTGTAGCATTATTACCTTTCTTGACCTATACTCAGTTTAGGGTATAGACAGTTGTACTTACATCTTCTCTCCAATATTTCTATGCAACATTTTTCTCCATCATTAGTGTTCTGGCACAATCCATGATAGATCTGTTTCTTCGCTCAGTAATACCATTCTATGGTGGTGTCCTAGGTTTGGACATCTATCTTTTTATCCCTCGGTCATTACAAAACCTATTAAACTCATTAGAAATAAACTCACCTCCTTTGTCAAATATTAGACATTTTAGATTTTTGCGTGTCTCCTTTTCAACTTTTGCCAAGTACCATTTAAATAATTGGAATGCATCAGATTTCTCCTTAAGAAACATAGCAGTCATCATTCTTGAGTAATCATCAACAAATAGAATAAAATATTTGTCTCCATAGTAACTTTTCTCACCAAAAGGTCTACAAAGGTCAGTATGAACCAATTCCATAATTTCCTTAAAAGTATGAGTTTTTCTCTTTAAACTAGATTTCCCAATTGACATTGCTTACACATTGTATTTTCAGGTTTCTTTAACTTAGGCAGCCCTCTAACCTTTTTCAATTTACTTATTCTTACCAAGTTATCAAAATTTACATGACACAACCTTTTATGCCATAACCAAACATCAATATATTGTGCAAACAATCATGTCTCATCAGCTAAATCTAGATAGAACAAGTTACCTTTTGTCTGCTCACCACCTCCAACTAGTTCTCCATTGGAATCATAGATCTTTGATTTCTTGTGATGGAACTCAAATCTATAACCAAAAGTATTCAATTTTTCAACACTCAATAAATTATATTTAAGATCATCAACCAAATATACATTGTCACATCTGATCTTGTCAGTCAAATTAATTGATCCTTTCCCTTTAACAAGACATGGTGCATCATTACCAAATTGAACATAACCGCCATTACACTGATCCAGTGTCTCAAATTTATCTTTATCACCAGTCATGTGATGTGAGAAGCCACTATTAATAATCCAACGGTCACCTTTACTCATATAAGAAATTAGTACAGTTTTCTCATCATCATCAAAATCATCTTTCATAGCAACATACACAACTTCTATACCATTTTCATCAGAATTGTTAGAATCATTGTCAGAAGCTTCTTCAACTATATAACAAGATTTATTAACTCCGTCTTTGTAATCCTTATACCTTCTAAAGTCTCCGTCATCCTTTCTATCTTTTTACTTGCTATCACTTCCTTCATCTTTGTCATTCTTATCAGGACATCTAGCAGTAATATGACCAACTTTGTTACATGAAAAACATATGATAGGAAGTTTACCTTTGAATTTTCCTTTTCCTCTAGATAGCCTTTTTTCCATGAGTGCTTCAAGTTCTTCCAGATCATCATCTGTGATGTCGCTATCACTATTTAGACATTTCTTTCATTTCTTTGATTTGTTAAGGACCAACTCAGATCTAAATGCAGATTCAATAGCTTGTGGAGTGTAGTTATCAAAATTTGACATCTCAAATGCAGTAAGTCTACCTACCATACTTTCCAAAGTCAAATTATTGTTAGGATTACATCTTAATTCTTGAATTGTAGAGACTCTAATAGCACATATAGGAAGAAGAGTCCTCAATACCTTTCTCATAATGGTGTTATCATCAATGGTTCCCTTAGCTCCTCTGATAGAATTTACCACTTCCTTTATCCTATCATAGTATTGAACTATATTTTATCCTTCTTGCATTTTCATTTCATCAAACTTACCTCTCAAGCTTTCAGATTTGGCTCTCAGCACATTTGTGTCACCTCCATAGATGGTTTCTAGGGTATCCCACATTTGCTTCATAGTTTTTCAATCCTTTATGTCTTCAAAATCACGATAGTTTAGTGATGATGCAATCTCCAACATTGCTTGATTGTGTTCCTTCTTTTCTCTTAACTGTGCAGTTGTGGTAGGTGCAGTGGGGGCTACATAAGTATTTTCAACATAGTGCTTAGCTAAATCACCAATACCAGGAAGATGCAACTTCATCAAACTTTTCCATGCAGGGAAGTTATCTTTGTTCAGTTTTGGTACCTCCTTCTTATACATCTTGATCTTTTTCTCCAAGTACCTTCAAATTGTATTCAAGAGACCAAAGCTCTGATACCAGTTGTTAGAATGAATTTAAAATAACTGAGAAGGGGGGGGGGGGTGAATTAGTTATCCTCAGGTCTATATGTGCCCATTAAAATTTTATACCAATTTGAACAAATCAGATCTGCTCGGTAGAAATAACATAAAACAACAACATATATATGCAGTTTATTATTAAGATGTAATTAGCATGTAGAAACTTAACAGTAAAACTCAACATAAACATTCACACAAGTTGACACCAAAATTGAACATGGAAACCCAATATGGGAAAAACCATCATTAACATGCTATCAACTTTTCACTCTTCTAAAGTGAGCTCTATTAGGAGCCAACCTTGTTAAAGGTTACAAAACATACTGCTAAATGTGACCTAGTTAAAGAATTTAATTACCCTGTCAGGAGTGACCTTGTTAGAGGACTTAGAACATTCCAACTGAATGTCACCTTGCTAAAGGATTTATACAATGACTATTAGGTCAACCTGGTTAATGGATTTTAACTGATACAATGGTTAGAAAGTAATCAACAAGTGTGATCTGATACATACAACTTACTTTGCAAATCTAGATCCAATTCATTTCTAATGCTAATTCACTGAGTGGCCTCCATTCTCATTTCAATATTCAGATCTTCTTGGAAATCTGTCAAGCAATCACTCTTGCAACTCTCTACTTCTCTGTTCAGCCTTCTCTACTAGATCATGTCAATTAGTCAATTAACTATGCAATCCTCTTGCATACTCTTCATAAATCGCATACATCATGAATAACCTCTTGAGGTTATCTTATACCTCTTTCATCTAGGTCAAGTACATATTTTGTTGCTTAATCAAGATCATAGATCTTATGTTAGGTCAGATCCAATGGATCTTTCCATCTTTATATTTAATTTACTTCTCCAATGCAATCACAAATTAAATCTTTGATCCATGCAATAATTATGATTACTCATGCATTTACATAGTGTGGATCAAACATGCTTATCCTTAATTAACTTTACATATCCCAATAAAATCAATTATGTCAGCCAAAGATCTCAAATCTCAACAATTACCAAAATACTGCTGCTCGACCAACACTCTATTCCTCGGCAAGTTACTGGTGCTCGATCATCACTGACTTCGCTTGGCGTATATTGGCACTCATCACAAACTATTCTCAGTAAACTATCATTGAAAGATAAACAACTCATTACTTTGCCAATGTGCCAACTGATCTAGTACCCTTGTGATTTCTCATAACTCAACCATTCCACTTGGTATTCTTGTTAAATCTCTTTTATCAATCAATAGATATAGTAGTTAAACATATAGCAATAGTCTCACTAGTTAAGGTTTGACATCAATGAAAAAACAACAATTTTTTCTATTGTAGATTTCCAACAATATTTCCAACACTTCCCACATGGAATCATAAGCACACATAAACAACATTTATGCTTATAAATTTCAATACATATTAGGAAATCAAATTTCATCATAATTAAATCAAATCACCATTTCCTAATTAATCCCATAAGCACATATAATCCATTGCATTATCATAGCATTCATTAAATAAAATATCCATTAATGCAATTCATAGTTGTATCATAAAATAATCATCATGAGAATCATAAGACAATTGCCTCTAAAATCTAAAGCGATCAAATCTATATCATAGGGTGCATAAATCCATAGTGCATCAAAATAAAGTATCAAATACTAGTTCTATCATAAAAAGAACTGATAAGCTATTATGCACTTGGGTTGAGGCCTTACATGCTCCCCATAGGCATGTCCTTTCTCTTAGATTTCATCCAAAAGATGGGGATATTGTGCTCTCATATGTGTTGTGTCCTCCCATGATGTTGTAACCTCATCATAGCAATCCCACTAGATCCTAACCTAGTCCAGATCTTGACCTCGAAGAGCCAACATCCAACAAGAAAAAATGTGAATGGAATCCAAAGCTAGATGCCCATCTGACTCCACATGTAAGACATCCCAATCTATAAGGTGAGACTCATCATAAACATATTTTCTTGAAACAGAAACATAAAACACATTGTAGATGCATGAAAGGATAGGTGGAAAAGATAGACAATAAGTAACTGGTCCTATCCTCTGTAGGATCTCAAATGGTCCAAAAATGTGAGGTGAGAGCTTAGAGCCCTTTCCAAAATGAATTGGAATAACCCTCTTTGTTTGACTGTCTATCTCAAGGTGATAAGTTGTACTGAAATTGAGCCTAGTACCCAAAGATTCCTGAACCTCTCTCTAGAATGATGATGTAAAGAGAGAATCTCTATGAGAGATGATATTCCAAGGAATTCCATGAAGTATAAAAATATCTCAGAAGAATTATTGTGCTACTGCTAGTGCTGATAATGTAGTATGAATGGGTGAAAAGTGGGCCACTTTGGTCAACCTGTCAACTGTCTCCATGATGGAACCATGGCGACAAGATGACATATGAAGAACAACAATAGATTCCATAGATATTATGTCCCAATTCTACTTGGGTACCTTCTTAGGGTTTTTTCTTGTTGAACCTTCAAAAGGTACTTGACTACTTGATTGACTCTATGACTCCCAATATTTGAAACTAATGATCTAAGCAAGAGAAAACACTAATTGATGAGGATTTATGATAATACTTGGGGAAACTTATTATCACCTCCTTCTTTTTAGGTTCCACAACAACTAGGCAAGTATTACCTATATAAAATTGTTGTCTCACAGTATTAGTAAATGTGAATACTGATTTTCTACTTGTTTACTGTATTATCTTATAAATTACTCTGCATAAAATTGGAAACAACTTGATATAGAGCTTGACCATGAAAACTATTGAAATGATAACAGCAAAAAGTATTTCTTTAAGGATGTTCATCCTTCTTCTTTTTAGTTCTTAGAACTTAGGAAGGGTAACCTGTTTTAATCCTCTCTCAAAGGGATTAATAAAATGAATTGTATACCTTGATACAATTACTTAAAACCTTGAGTATTCTGATTTTTGTATGAATGATTTAAGTATTTTGAATATTTGGATGATGATAAACTACTTGACAAATTCTAGACCAGTGCCTATCCTTGGGCTATAGAGTCAAAGATGCAAATTCATAGAAAATTAAATAAAAATACTTTAGATTTCCTTACAATGTATAAGAAACCCTAATAAGATGCCTTACAAATTACTGTGTCACTTCCACACCACTGTATCAAATCCTCAAATGTTGTTATGCTCCCTAAAATTACTCACAAAACTTAGTTCTTCCCTTGAAACAAACTTGCAAGGAATTAGATAGATACCTTGTAACTAATATGCTTAAAATTCCTTACAGATTAAACATAAAAGAGCATACACAACAAGTAAAGAGACCAACAACATGGAATAGGAGTTGCACTGTATTTTATTTATAAATTCCTGGTTCAGTACATACAAAGATTAAAAGCTCAAAAAAATCAGACACAAATCTGTAGTCTGGCTTGTAATTATATTTCATCTCTCTTCTTTTAAAAAATTTATCCATATATATATATATATATAAACCATCTTGGAATCCTTTTTGGAAAGGATTCAACAAGCTTTGGATGGTTTTAGATACCTAACCCTAAAAATAGATAAGACAAAAGGCAAGAGAAACCAAGTGGTGGAAAGACAAAATAGAGAATGAAATCTAATTTACTCCTTTGTCTTCATATGATCCTCGACATCTTTGGTTGTGTATGTTGAGGATAATCCCTGATTTGACTTTGGTGATGACTAACCTACTTATCTTCCAAGAAAATTGTACAAGGTGTTTTCAAATTTCTTTATTCTTCATCAATGATATCCAAATCTATTGTCACTGACTTCTTCTTTTTGGGCTTTGTCAAAATGTCCCAGGAAGTCACATCATCCTCTTTTGGCCATTCAAAGTTCTAAATATTCTCCAACTGATTCTTTTACCTCTCCCATCTAGCATCTGTTATGCTCTTAACATTAGATATGAATTTATTGCAATCTGATTCTACTTTAAATGCCTCATCCAAAAGTGCATTGAACCTTTCCATATCTAATTCTCCTTTATCTGACACATACATGTCTCTATTTGGAAGTATATTGTCAAAATCTGATAACCATAACCCTAATGGTTTAATTTGATCATTCTCAATTCTAATTGGGGGAACAAATCTATTATAACCCAACCCAAACATCTTTAATTTGGCCTCAATTTGATTGTCTTAATCTTTGAAAAAGGATAAGGAAGCCCCAATTTTCTCTATCTTGGTCCCTACCAAATTTATTATCTCAGGAAAATTTGATCTCAGTGGATAAACTGATGCTAACCTCTCAAAAAGTGATGTCTTCCCAGACAAGGCTGCATAGTAGGTGTTCAAAATTGTCAAAAAACTTGCCACTTATGTCTGCAAGCATGGAAACCTACCATATGATCCATATACTACATCTATCTTCTCCTTAATAGTATTAATTCTATGCTACAAAACTGATACCAATGCTCCCAAAATTACACCATTATGCTCAATGACCCCTTTCTCTGCTTCAACCAATGTATCCCTTGTATCTTTATTCTAGATTTCAGCATCTATAACCTCCTTGGGCTCAATAGGGGTGGGCTCTGTTATTTCCATTAGCTATTTGGTAAGATAATCTATAATCTTATCCTTTTCCTTGATTTTTATTAGGTCTAATTCCCTATATTTGATAATATCACTAGTGTCACTAGTGAGCTTCTATAATTTTTCTAATAGCTAATTTGTTTCTGCCTCATTTAGGTGGGAAAAATGAGTCATTACTTGGGCTATCTCCAAGTCTCCCATGTTGTCAAGTGTCCAAATAATTTTTTTTCCCTCCATCTTCTCCTAAATATTAGGAATAGATGGCTTTTGATCCTTAGGAGCCAGGCTCCACATTGCAAGTGCTTGGGATTTGGGATTATAGCCAAACCCTCTCATCATATTTCCAACCCGAGTCTCAGATGACAGTTTGATGTCAAGCTGTCTTCTAATTTGGTCTATGATAAAAGTTGAGGACAAGTCCTAGCCTTCAAGAAGAAACATACCACTGGGTTTAACCAATTCTCTGGCCTACTCTGGTGTTATTTCTTTAGATTCAGGATCATATTCCTGCAATGTCTGTAAGGCTTCCTCAATTACTGGATCACCACCTGCTAGTTACAACTACTTCCCAACTTGCTACTACTTACTCCAAATAATAAAATCTTTGAATTCCCTATTTTTTATGAAATTATCATCTTTGAGGAAGTCCTCTTGATGCAACAACCTTTCATCAATACATGACCTGAGGAGTAATTCTTCCTCTTCCTCAACATCTTTCTATAGTTTCTTCCCTACCCTAATTTTCTTTCTCAGCTGATGATCATAAGGCCTATTCCCAGTTATTAGGGCTCCAATTTTATCAATTCTCCTTTTCTTAGAAGCCTCCCCTACTTCTATCTTCTATTTTTTAAGAGGGGGTTCATCAGTCACTTCTTTTTTTGAGACCTCTGTTAAGTCAACAATATTTTCCCCCTTATTTGGATGACCATATACAATTTGCTTGATATTCTAGATTGGTAGAAGGTGAAGGGTAACCTTGGTCACTGTCATCATCATATTTAGATTTTGAATGATCTTTGTGACCTTTCTCTGGTACTACTAGTGCATCCTCCAATAGATAACACAAGAGTGTGTGATTGTCAATCATTGCATCGAGCCTTTTAATATATGGAAAATTAGGGTAGAACCCTCCAAAACTCATTCCCTTTCTCCTCACCTGTCTCTCTAAATCCATGAGCTCATTAAATTTTGTTTCTCTTTTACTCACCTCCTCATCTTCTAATATATTTCTGATCAGATCTTCTTCCATACATTCTTCATGTATTTTTGTGTAAGGTATGGTGGGTGTAAGCAACTTCCTCACACTTAGGATGAACCCCTCTACATCAAAATTTCTATGTAGGGCTACATTCATCCTGTACTGATTCAACCAGGCATTCACCTGGTCTAGGGCCCCTTTTCCAATCAGAAAATTGTAAAGCTTGAACTATCTATTAGAATAGTCCCAAAGGATAAATGAGAGGGGGGGTGAATTAGTTATCCGTAACTTTAGTTCTTTTTACTTCTTTGACTTTAGAATGAAACTAAGTAAATGCTTAATCAGATAACACAGTACTTAACACAATATTTGATTATGGGGAAACCAAATGGTAAAAACCCCGATGGGAATTAGCACCCATAATAAACTATTCTTGTTTGTAGTAATCCCTATTAGAAGATATTTCAACCTTGTTAGAAGTTGTATAATACAATGCAATAAGTATAGTGACCCGGTTAAGGGTCAGACCCTGTTAGGAGTCTTTTATAAATAACCCTGTTAGGGGTGATGGATTCACTCTGCAAAAGCTCACTGCTTGATGGTGAAGGCTAAAACCTTTTGAATAATAGATATGCACTATATCTGATGATGAACTATAGAGTAGACCTACTATCTTGATCAGTTCCAGTGTATTGCAATCTTTCACTTCTTCTTCACATAGACTTTTGATGAATGAACCAACTCTGATAATCTTCTCTATACATCTTTCTTATCATTTTGTATCATTCACACTTAGCTTGTCACCTTTGACTTGTTATAAATGTCTTCCTCATAGTATAAGATCATGGGACCTATAAGACAACTCTTTATTACATTCTTTTTTTCTCTACTAAGCATGCAAGCATAATAAAAATTGTGCAAGTACAAACCAAATAGACGCGATGCTTCACTAAGTCGACCTCACCAATTTTACTCTAACTTTGTAATATTCTTGAAATAGGTTTGGCACCTTTGGATTAATATCATCAGCTCATAACTAAACATGAATATACACACACATATATAGAAGATAGGTGCAACTCAAGAAACATGTGATATATGTCGGCCCTAAACCGTTACACTTCTAGAACTGTAACTGCCAATAACAGAATTACATAACTTTACTGAAACATGATATCTGGGTCTGCGTGTGTGAACATAACATAATAAACATGTCAACAATATGTATCTATCCATGCAAGTCTTCATATCATCATTTGGATAAGTGCATAGATAATTACTACTGCGTATTATATGTTGTAATCAATGACAAACATACAATCAATCAACTACTCAGAATCAAATCTCCAACAATCTCCCCCTTTGACATTGATGGCAACATATGATATCAAAAACATCCTCTATTCATGGTGTCCTCTTTCTTTTACAATCTTCTCAATATCCTCATCAAAGATTTCTCTAAACTACTTCAATTCCTCTATCTATGTTTTTGTTCCATCTATATACTCTCCCAGAGTATATGCTCCCCCTTAGTACATACTCCTCCTTACTATATACTCCCCCTTTGACATCAATGGCAAAGGGTGCCATAGTTCTTTAGGCACAGGTACTACTCTAGAGGTAGAGTAGTCGACCATTCATCAGTCACTTAATGACTGATGTTTTGCTGCTTCTTCTAAACAGACTTAGGAGAGGGAATTACTCCCAACTTCTCCCTAAGATACTCAAAAGTATCCTTTGATAAGGGCTTTGTGAAAATATCTTCCAATTGTTCTTTGGTGTTCACATAGTCCAATTTAACTTCTTTGTCTACAACCTTTTCTCTTAAGAAATGGTACTTGATCTCTATGTGTTTTGTCTTTGCGTGCATCACAGGGTTCTTAGACATGTTGATAGTTCTAGTATTATCACAATGAATAATAATAGGATAATCAACCTAAATTCCAAAGTCTTTAACCATCTGCTTGATCCAAACCATAGTTGAACAATTTAGTGCTGCTGCAACATATTCAGCTTCTGCTATTGATTGAGAAATACAGTTCTACTTCTTGCTTTTCCAAGAAACCAACTTGTCTCCAAGGAATAATACTCCTCCTAAAGTTCTCTTCCTATCATCAATACAACCTACCCAATATGCATCTATATACACATGAAGTTTTACATTCTCTGATTTAGGATACCATAAACCATAGTCTATAGTTCCCTTTAGATATCAAAATATCCTTTTTACTGCCATTAAGTGATTTTGCTTGGGTTGAACTGCAAATCTTCCAACAATACCAACTACATTAGATATGTTAGGTCTATATTCAGTTAGATAAATGATTTTACCAATCATAGATTTGTACAATTTCTTATCAACTGTTGTGGAGTCATCATCTTTTGAAATCTTTCTTCCTGTTATCATGGGAGTGCATACTGGCTTAAAATCTTCCATCTGAAAAGTGTTCAGTATTTCCTTCACATATTTAGACTGATTAATAAATATACCTTTATTTTTTTTCTTTACATTTAGTGCCAAAAATATTTTACAGGACCAATCATACTCATTTAAAACTCATTCTGCATTTCTTTTGCAAATGCTTTACTGAGCTTGTCATTACCCCCAAATATAATGTCATCAACAAATATAGAAACTAACAATAATCCATCAGGTGTTTCTCTTGTGAATAGGTTATAATCTACTACTCCTTTCTTGAATCCAATCTTGGTAAGATAACCATTAAGTTTCTCATACCAAGCTCTTGGGCCCTGTTTAAGACCATAGAGTGCTTTCTTCAATTTGCATACATGTCTGGTTCATCTGAAAGACTAAATCCTTCAGGCTTTTCAATGTAGACTTCTACATTCAAATCACCATTCAGAAAAGCTGATTTTACATCCATTTGATAAACTTTAAAGTCTTGGACTGTTGCATATGCCAAGAACAACTTTATGGCTTCTAGTCTGCTCACAGGGGCAAATGTATTAGTGTAGTCTATTCCTTCTCTCTGTGCATATCCCTTGCATACCGATCTTGCTTTGTTTCTAACTACAGTACCATCTTCATTCATCTTGTTTTTGAATACCCACTTTGTTCCAATCACATGTTTGCCACTGGTTCTAGGGACTAATTCCCATGTATCATTTTTGATTATCTGATCTAATTCTTCTTTCATTACATTCTTCCAATCAGAATCATTACAAGCATCTTCAACACTTAAAGGTTCAATCTATGAAAGTAAACATACCTCTTCATCCATTGCTAGACCTTTTTCTTTAGATCTTGTCAAAACATTGCTACTCTGATCTCCAATGATGTCATCTATAGAGTGGTATCTAGATGTGAATTTTGGAACCTTAGGTGTGTCTTCTTCTTCTATAATCTGTGATTCTTCTCTGCTTGATTCAAGGTCATTGCATGAGACATCAATGCAATCAAACATTTCTTCAAT
>MU225128.1:269412-280331 GCA_018584345.1 Thuja plicata | reverse complement strand
ATCTTTCTTGAACCATAAAATTTTCATCAATCTTAACATGCGTGATTTCAATTATCTTCTTTAATCTCAAATTGAAACATCTATATGCTTTTCTTTTAGTAGAATAACCAAGGAAAATACCTTCATCTCTTCTAGCATCAAACTTACCAACACCATCATCTCTTTTGATGTAGCACTTGTTGTGAAAGATTCTAAAATACTTTACTCTAGGTACATGCTAAACCAAAGTTCATAGGATGTCTTATCCACACCTGGAATTAATTGGGTTCTATTGATAGTATATACTACTGTGTTTACTGCATCTCTCTAATAGGTGTGCGCAACTTTTCCTTCAATCATCATAGTGCGTGATGTATCAAGTATGATCATGTTCCTCCTTTTTGCAATCCCATTCCGTTGAGGGGTTCTAGGTGCACTCAACTATCTTTTAATACCATGATCTTCACAATAATCATAAAACTGATCAGAGGTGAACTCTCCTCCTCTATCTAATCTCAGACATTTTAGTTTCAATCTGGATTCATTCTCAACTTTAGCTTTGAATATTTTAAACTTCTCAAAGACTTCAGACTTCTCCTTTAAGAACGCAACCCACATCATCCTAGAAAAATCATCAACAAACAAAATGAAGTACCTCTCTCCGTAGTATGATCTTGTTTGGCTAGGACCACACAAATCTATATGTACTAAGTCCAATTTGTTTTCAGCCAAGTTCTGCTTGCTTCTGAAGGAACTCCTTAATGCTTTCCCATAACACATTCCCTACATATTGTGTCAACTGGTCTTGCAATACTTGTTAGGTCTCTAACTACCTTAACATTGCTGATCTTTACTATATTATCAAAGTTGATATGACAAAGTCTCTTGTGCCATAACCAACTATCATCCACCATTGCAACAAAACAACTTACATCAGAATTGAGCTGAAAACATTACCTTTTGTTTTGGAGCCTGATGCAATCATGTCTCCATCCTTCTTGTTAATGATGCACTTGTTGTCTTTGAACTCCAAATGATAACCTTTTCCAAGTAGCTATCCAACACTTAGCAAGTTATGATGTAATCCATCAACATAAAGAACATCATCTATCTTATTCTTTCCATCCAAAGTGATAGAACCTTTGCCTATGATAGGTTTAGGAGTGTTATCTCCAAATCTAACCATACCACCTTTTTACTTGTGTAACTAAACAAATCTATCTTTGTCACTAGTCATATGATGAGAGCATTCACTATCAATGATCCACTCAGTTCTGATGTCTGCTTTGGAAATTAGGGCTAGCTCTTGTTCTTCCTTTTCATCTGCAATGGCCATTTCTTCAAGCAACCTTTCCATATCTCTAAGGGTGATGAATCCAATTTCATCTTCTCCTAAATCTTCATTGGTTACACCTTCTTTAGCATGATAACATTCCTTCTTATATTTGGGTTTGTAATCAGATCTGAACTTCTTGACTCTTGTGGGACATTTACATGCAAAGTGACCTATCTTATTACATGAAAAACATTTGAATGGAAGTTGTCCTTCATATTTTCCTTTTCCTTTCTTTTCTCTTCTATCAATCATAGCAATTATTTCTTCAAGTTCTTCATCAACTTCTTCTTTCTCACTATGACTGGGAATGTGTAGGGATTTCTTACCACGGACTGAGGCTTTGAAAGTTGTTTCAATTTTAGGTTCAGTCTTCAATCTTGATATCTCAAATGTAGAGATTTTGCTGGTTAGAGTCTCTCTCTTGAAGTTTTGTGAGAATTGCATAGTTTCCTCTATAATATTGATCTTTTTTTCATAGTCTGATGTCAAATTAGTTAGCAACATGTCCATTATATCTTCTTCTGATATCTCACCACCATTGTTCCTGATTCTAGATACTACTTCATTTATCCTTTGATTGTAAGTTTTAATGTTCTCTTCAGGTAACATCTCAAGACTGTTGTATTTCTTCTTCCATGTCTTCCTGTGTGCATTCTTTGCTTGAACATCTCCTTCACACATGTCTTCTAAATTCTTCAATATGGTATATGCTCTGTCAATTTTCTTGATTTTAGAAAATTCACTATCAGATAAGGTGTTGATTAGGGCTTCTTTGGCAATTGCATTATGTGTGAATATATCCTTTTGTCTATTAGTAGCATCATCCTTTGCAAGGTCTTTCAGAGATGGAATTACAACCTCTTGTGTGGAAATTTCAAAGATCTCAAAGCCAATACACTGTAAGTGTGTTATCATTTTGTTTTTCCAATCCAAATGATTTTCTCCATTGAACTTAGGGCTTTCTTTTCTGAAGTAAGACATCTGATCTACCTTAAGTTGTTAGGCTTCTTCTCCAAGACACTTGGCTCTGATACCAATTGTTAGAATAGTCCCAAAGGATAACTGAGAGGGGGGGGGGTGAATCAGTTATCCATAACTTTAGTTCTTTTTACTTCTATAACTTTAGAATACAACTAAGTAAATGCTTAATCAGATAATATAGTACGTAACACATAATTTGATTATGGGGAAACCAAATGGTAAAAACCCCGGTGGGAATTAGCACCCATAATAAACTATACTTGTTTGTAGTAATCCCTATTAGAAGATATTTTAACACTATTAGGAGTTTTACAATACAATGCAATAAGTATAGTGACCTAGTTAAGGGTTGGACCCTATTAGGAGTCTTTTAGGAATAACCCTGTTAGGGGTGATGGACTCACTATCCAAAAGCTCACTGCTTGATGGTGAAGGCTACAACCTTCTGAATAACAGATATGCACTATATCTGATGATGAACTGTAGAGTATACCTACTATCTTGATCAGTTCTAGTGTATTGAAATCTTTCACTTCTTCTTCACATAGAATTTTGATGAATGAACCAACTCTGATAATCTGCTCTATACATCTTTCTTATCATTTCATATCATTCACACTTAGCTTGTCACCTTTGACTTGTTATAAGTATCTTCCTCATAGTATAAGATCATGGTACCTATAAGACAACTCTTTATTACATTCTTGTTGGCTCTACTAAGCACACAAGCATAATTACAACCATGCAAGTATAAACCAAATAGACACGACGCTTCACTAAGTCGGCCTCACCAATTTTACTCTAACTTTGTAATCTTCTTGAAACACGTTTGGCACCTTTGGATTAATATCATCAGCTCATAACTAAACATGAATATACACACACATATATAGAAGATAGGTGTAACTCAAGAAACATGTGATATATGTCAGCCCTAAATCGTTACACTTCCAAAATTGTAACTGCCAATAACAGAATTACATAACTTTACTAAAACATGATATCTGGGTCTACATGTATGAACATAACATAATAAACATGTCAAAAACATGTATCTATCCATGCAAGTCTTCATATCATCATTTCGATAAGTGCATACATAATTACTACTGTGTATTATATGTTGTCATCAATGACAAACATAGAATCAATCAACTGCTCAGAATCAAATCTCTAACACTATCTAGGGGTGAAAGTTCCATTTCTATTTGGAGCAAGGTGCTCTTTATCTATTAAAATGAGTTGCCAAATGAAATCCATGGTAGCTATCCAAGGTGGTACATGAAATGGAAAAATATGTGGAGGATAAGGGAAACCATAAACCCTTATGAGGGTAAAATTCTGTTCATAGTAGAAATCACCCCAATTATGATCTCCTGACCATTTGTCCAAATACTGATAGGGCCTCAACAATTGAATTACCCTAATGGGAAATCTAGGCTTATCAACTCCTAAGCACTTAAGCAATGGATATATTATCCAATTATTGAAAGCACAAAACTCCTATTTTCTATATGTGTAATTACACACTGTAATCCAAAACTGAATAGGGTTGGGCTGATTATGGTGAAATCTCTCTGACTGTAGTGATTGGCAGTCCAAAATTGAATAGTTGTAATAAAGGATCATATGCATAATTATTGAATAATTTATGAACTTTGGATGATCCTTCCTAGCTTGTATGTCAATAAATCCCTGGTGCATTTGATCAATAATATATTGAATATAATCATAATTTGAAGTGGTGTGAAGATTCTGCATATCTAACACCATCATAAAAATGTCAGAAGTAATTATTTCTGCTCCAACATCTTTTCTAAGCACTCTACATAGTGTGTATGCAATGTATTTCATGTAAAAGTTTATCTCCTTAAAGAAGTATGGGGTTGTTCCTACCATAGGGGTTACATAGGCCTTCTTTTTCTTAGGGACATGATGCTCCCTGATCAATTTAGCAACAACACCAGAATCCCTGGTATATCTATTTACCAAACTCTACAAGTTTATCTTAGTAGCTATTGGGTAATACACATTAAAAGATTTCATAAAGGTATTCCTTTTCCAAGGTGAGCAGAGGCTTTCAATCATCCCTATTAATAGTTTTTATCAAAGGGTCATATCTACTGGCCAGTTCTAATATGAAGTCTACATCAACAAAGACATCAGGAACTAATAATCTAGCCAAACCACAGGTCCAAGGATTCGAGATAGGCATGGGTCCATCACTATTATTATAAAAGTAATTGAAAAGTGAATATCTTGACGAACCTGGTGTTTTAGTATCTCTAACAAATGATATATCATTAATCAAAATATTTGCACTAACCTTTTGATTTTGGCTAGAACTAGGAAGCAGAGTGAGGAATTCATTTGAGAAGTTTCTCTTTCCTTTTGAATCATCCTCAACATCTTCATTTATACCACTAGTAGATGCCATACTCTGTGCCTGACTCATACTCTTGTTTTGTTCTGATCACAACCCTAAATATTGATATTGAAACAAATACTATCAAACCCTCACCACAACTGTGAATTATGTAGAAATTCTATAATTCTGAACGTTGGAACACTGTCAACTGCAATCTTTACTGAATTTCAAATCAAATAATCACCCTCAGAAAAAATTGCTACTAGAAATCTCAAATTCTCTCAAGAACACTAGAAGTTTGTAAACACTTCGCTCTGAGAAACAAAAGCTTGGTAAAATGAAAAGACAATGGATGAGTATACTTATAATTTCCAATTGAATGTGGATTGTCACTTCTGGCTGGAAAATCCATTACTTCATTATGACCTTCAAATACTGCGACATCAATTTCTGGCATTAGCCATGTCATTCATACTGTCAGACAATCAATTACTGAGTAATTTTGCATAAAAAACCTTATAAAATTCAAAATATAATCAAAATTATATCTGATTGGCTGCATTAACTCATATTACGACTATTTTTCCATTTGTCAAAATCCTTAAAATCTGATTGGTTAACAACTTATTTATAATGGCACCACAAAAAATTCCATTTTAACTCTAATTCATTTCTAGCAACTTGGTGACTGAACAATCTCTTTGTTGCTTAACGTTTTTACTAATTGCAGTTCCTTCAGGAGACTCATCGACTATCATCAGATTAACTCTTTGATCCATGGTTGTCATGATGTCTCATGATATATTAACTTAACCTTTCATTTTATAGAGACCTCGCGACAAAGTACTTTTCTTAACTTGTCTTTTACCTTGGGTTATATCAAGAGACTCAGCGACTGTTGTTTTTCTATGTTGCTGGATAAATTTATTAACCTCTATTTGATCAAGAGACCCCACGACTAAACACATTAGTATTTAAATCACATGATTAAATTTTCTCATTAATCTGCATCTAGAGACCTCGCGACCACCGTTAGATTTTTATTCATCAGATGGTTGTCACTATGTCTCTTAATATTCAACTTAACCTACCATCTCTCATGAGACTACACGAAAATACCTTTGCTTAAACTCATATCAAAAACCTTTAGTTTATCTAGAGACCTGGCGACCATGTAATCTCCATGTTGCTTAATAATTTCTGAACCATAGTTATAATCATGAGACCTCCCGACAACATTGTTTGTCTTAGCTGATGAAGTTAACTTATAATCGTGGGTTTATTAAGAGATAATGCGACTGAGTAAATTCAAAGTCACCAAATGAAATAACTAACCCCACTTACATTAAGAGATAAATCAACTATCATTGGATCTTTTCTGAGATGAACGGTCCACATTAATTCTTATATCCATTTTGGCATATTCCATTTCATTAAGAGACAACATGACCAAAGCCCTCTTCTAAGTCTCAAGACCATAAAGAATATTCTATTTTTCTAATGAGACTTAGCGACAAGATAATAAACACATGAAAAAAAGTTTTGATATAAAATATGAAAAAGGTAACACAAAAATAGAACTTGGATTGAACATTTAGGTTTTTTCTACATTTCAGGACAAAATTAACCTTTTTCTTGGGGTTTTTGACACTTTGAACTAGGTTCTAGACAAAAAAAAATGAATTGCAGAGACATGTAAATGATTTCAACCATATATCTTTACCTTCTAGGAATAGGAAAATTAGAGACCTCAAGAATTTTTAGGGTAAACTTTCAAAAGAAGGGATATAACCAATAGTGGCTCTATCTAAGGATGGCTAAACATAGTTTATGACAAACAACCTCAGAATCTCTGGTTGCAGACCTTTGCAAAAAACTCTAGCCACACTAAATAAACTACTACTAAAAAGAAAACACAATAGAAGGGAAAACACACCTATATACAATATGATACAGACTTTTGTTGATTAACTTTCATTGTTTCAATTGAAGAAAGGACCCAAAAATTGCCCATGCACTAGAAACTCATATTCTTCATCATCCATGTTCTTTAAAATATAGGAATATTTTCCAAAACTTTTAGAAATAACAAAAGGCCCCAACCACAAAGATTCAAACTTTTTATGCTTACCTTTGTCTTCTGATCTTACATTCCATTGAAGCACTAAGTCACCAGATACAAATTTTCTGCAACCTTCTCTTTTATCAAATAGATATTTCATTTTTTGTTACAACTTTATGTTTCCTTTTTGTCCCTCTCTTCTGGTCTCATCAAGCTCAGTCAACTGTAGTATTATGTCTTTCATTGGATCTGAAATTTCTAATTCTTCCTCTTGTATGAACTTGTATCCTAGCCTACAAACCATATACTAGCTCAAAGGGTGATCTAGCAGTAGCCTTCTTAACTATTATTCTGTCAGCCCACAAAGCTAATCTCAACTTTGTATGCCAGGCTCTCTTGTTCTTTTCTAAAGTTTTCTTTAGAATTTTCAGAATACTTTTATTACTGGATTCTACCTGGCCATTTGCCTAAGGATGATATGGGGATGAATAAGACATTATAATCCCATATTCATTGCAAAAAAATTTATTCTCATCAGATCTAAAACACATGGCATTATCCATGACCAATTTGGCTGGGACACCAAATCTAGTTAAAATATTTTCCAATAAAAACTCTGTAACTATATTACTTGTTTCTTTTTTAGTGGGAATAGCTTCTATCCATTTAGTAAAATAAGCAGTAGCCACCAATATCCCACTGTGTCCTCCACTTGACTTTTCTAAGAATTCTCCAATAAAGTCAATACCCCACATGGAAAAAGGCGCCTCAACACTCACAAGATTTAATAGTAGGGCACCTGCAAACTTTAACTTGTTTGAAAACCTTTGACAAGGCTCACACTTCTAGACAAGTGCATAGGTATCTTTAAAAACACTAGGCCAATAATACCTTGCCCTTAAAATCTTATGAGTAGTAGTTTTTGTAGAAAAATGCCCACCACATATCCCAGCATGCATTTCATTCAATATTTTTTCAGCTTGATTTTTATCCAAACATAATAGTAACACACCATTTTTATCCTTCTAATATAAGTCTCCTTGAATTAAGATGTACTTCTGAGCTTGCAACTTTAGACTCCTTTTTTTATTTTCTGTCATATTATCAGGACACTTGGCATTCTTAAAAAAAATACACAATATCAGTATAAAATGGTTATCTTTCTATACTTGTGACTATCTGATTTTGCGTCTCTACATCATTTATTTGAACTAAATCCAAGTTATCCTCTATCATGAGTCTAGCCAAACCTTGACCCCTTACTAACTTTGTAATGTGGATTTCAAGATTTAATTCTTGTATTCTGTTTATCCACTTACACCTCTTACCAGTGACTTCTGACTAAGTAAGAATATCTTTGACTGCTGAATGTGGGACATATGCTTGTATTTTAGCACAGACCAAACATGGTCTAAAATATTTTATAGATTTTCCTAAAGCATATGCCTGATTCTCCATCATCTCATTATTTGACTCTGCAACTTGAAGATATCTACTATAAAAGGAAATTGGATGATCAAACCCTTGTTCATCCTTTTGTAGTAACACAAAAGCAATTGTATGATAAGATGCAAATGAAAACAAGGAAAAGGGATTATTATAATCAGGTGATTTTAAAATAGGAGCCTCTTGCACTTCCTTCTTTATTTTCTCAAATGCCTTTTGAGCTTCTTCATCCCAATTAAACTTTGCATCCTTTTTTAGCAACTTTACAATAGGTTTAACAAAATCTGCAAAGTTTGCTATGAATCTTCTAACAAAATTTATCTTTGCTAAGAAATATTGAACAGCCTTTAAATTTTTTTTAGCAATGACCCTTTGGATTTCTTCTATTCTTTCAGGGTCTATTCTTACCCCATCCTTAGACACTATGTGTCCCAACAAATTTCCTTCTTGTACTGCAAAATGATATTTCTTAGGGTTCAATGAAACACCATATTCTAAAGCTTTATTAAAAAATTTATTCAGATGTTCACAATGATCTTCAGCCCTTTTAGAATATGCAGTAAGATCATCTTGATATATGACCATGAAAAAGTCAATAAACTCTTTAAAAGCAACATCCATAACCCTCTGAAAAGTTGCTCCTTCATTTATCATTCCAAATGGTATTCTGATATAAACATACGTTCCCCAAGGAGTGGTAAATGTAGTCTTATACTATTCTGATTCTTTAACTAAAACCTAGTTATATCATGAGAAACCATCCATCATTGACAACAATTCACAATTAGTCACTTTGTGTAACATTGCCTCCATATTAGGTAAGGAATAATTATCTTTTAATGAAGCAATATTTAAATTTATGAAATCCACACACAACCTGATATCACCATTCTTTTTTCTCACTAGCACCAAATTTGAAACCCATATTGAGTGTCTGATAGGCTGAATAATCTCAACATCTTTTAACTTTACCAACTCTTGCTACATCTTGGGAGCCAGTAAAGGATTAATAGGCCTCTATTTTTGCCTAAATGGTTTTACCTCTAATTTGAATGGGATCTCATGTTGGAAAAGGTCTTCCCTATAAGATTTTAAGTCCTCATATGACCATGAAAAAACATGCTTATATTTTCTCAGTAATTTAATCAAATTTGCTGTTATATGAGAATCTAAACCTCATCCAATGTAAACAACTTGAGGACTAGTTTCTGATCCTAAGTTTATTTACTCTAAGTCCTCAATCTTAGCATTGCTTATTTTTGTTGAATCATCATGTTGACTACTAAACAATGCCTCAAGTTCAACCAGACCCTTAGGAATTTGATTAGAACCTAATTGGACAACCTCACTTCCTAAAACATAGTCTTTACCATCATTATTTTCAAGCAAAGTACTGCAATCTATGCTTTGGTTCTTATAATGGTCTAGACATTGAATGAATCTCAGATTATCTTGGTCATCCTGAAAAACTTGCCAGTTGTATATGTTATCTAGAACAATTGGTCTTGTCTTGACTTCCAATATTGACACCCCATGTAAGGTCCAATCATCAGTTTTCAGAGCAACATTTGCTAAGAAATCTACCATTATATTATTGGACCTTTCTATCCAGCTTATGTCAAAGGCATCAAACATTTCAATTTGATCCCAAATAGTATATTTATACATTTTTAATCTATCATTCTTTACTACATATTTGGATCTAATTTGGGCTACCACTAATTCAGAATCACCATAAACCTTTAAACATTTAATTCCATGTTTGATGGAAATTTCTAGCCCTAAAGACAAAGCCTCATACTCAGCAGTATTATTTGTACATTGGAAGGCCAATAAAAAGGAATATTTAAAAGTTTTACCTGATGGAGATACCAATAACACACCAGCTCCTAACCCTTCTTTTGAGAAAGCTCCAACAAAATACATTTTCCACAATCCATCACTTTGTACATTCAACTCTTTGACCAGAGGATCAATATCTTCACTCTGATGATACTAGTCATTGCTTCACACTCTAAAATTCTCCATATCTAAATCAATGCAACAATTAATTTTAGTGTCTTCAAACCATTCTATCATGTGAGGATTTCTACCCTCCCTTGACACCTTAACATTATTTCCAGCAATGTTGAAAGTAGCATATGATAAATCACTTTGTATACTACCTCCCATTTGAGCACTCCACTTTCTTGGTAGCAGCATCCCATAAAGTGGTGGTATATCAACAACAAGAACCTTCATAGTCAACACCACATTAGGACATATTGCTAATTTATAAGGCATGGCTTCAATGGTACCAATCATAGGGACTTCTCTAGAATCCATTACTTGACATCTCCCATGAGGAGTGTCCACTTGTAGTCCCATAGACCTCATAATTTCCACTGGCATAATAGTGTCTGATGCTCCTAAATCAATCATACAATTTTTTAGCATCCTTCCATTAATTACCAGTGAAAGAAAAAATGGGTCAACAACTTTAGGGGAAAAAGTTGTGTTTAAGAAAATTTGAGGAATTTCAGAAGTTAATACTTCAACTTCCTTCACTTTGCTAATTGGTTTCTTATCAACATTTCTTGTATTTTGAACCTTCACTATAGGCACATTTTTTAATAATGATAGAACCTTTTCTTTATGTTCTTTGATTCTCATCATTTCTAAAAATGGCACTTTCACAGTCATTTGAGATAAACAATGACCCATATCTATTGGAGTATATTTTACATCTGGGGATTTTGATTTTTCAA
>MU225128.1:251326-269362 GCA_018584345.1 Thuja plicata | reverse complement strand
GGTTCCCTAGATTTTTTATTTTCTATCCTAAGAGTAGATGTACTTGTTTCTTTCTCTTTTGATTTTCCTTCTTGTATAACATTTGGTTCTAAGACTTTTGTCATAATTTTGACCTTAGGTTTGTTTGAATTTTCCCTAGGTCCTACCTTCTTCTGTACATATTTGGTGTCTATTTTGTTTTCTTTTATAAACACACCAGATGGATGACTACCAGTACCACCCACTACTCTATTTCTTAAATGGTAATTACTTCTAGCCTTTTTCACTAAATCTGCAGTAATATTTTCTTTCTCTTCATCTGAAGCTTTCCTAATAAATGGAAGATCCTGATTGTTTTTAGCATGACATCTTATATGGTCATCAGTTTCTTCTACTT
This sequence comes from Thuja plicata, assembly GCA_018584345.1. Taxonomy (NCBI): domain Eukaryota; kingdom Viridiplantae; phylum Streptophyta; class Pinopsida; order Cupressales; family Cupressaceae; genus Thuja; species Thuja plicata. The sequence goes on along the minus strand of MU225128.1, from coordinate 268,986 downwards.
CACTGTCTAATACTATTTGTTGATGATGATTTACTAAATTTATTTGTGAACAATATGCATCATGATTTTCAGTTTCACTGTCTAAATCTATATCATGACATGAGTAGGCATTTATCATGTTATGATCACATTGTTCACCTTCATCATTTTCCTGTTCTTCATTTTCTTTCAAATCCAAGGAAACAATACAATAATCAGGGTTGTGTGGGGCTTCACAAGACTCACACCATAAATCATCATTGCATAAATGGACAACATTCTTATGCAGAGGGTCCAGAGTTCTGATATTAGTTTTCTCTTTTCTAGGTGAAACAGGTTTCCCATCCTTAAATTGAGTTCCATAAGGATGATTTTGCATTCTATTCTATGGATTTTAACTACTGTTATAGGAAGGCTTATTGTTTTGATGAGCCCTATATTCCTTATAATCTGATTCTTTTAGGTTAGTCCTACTAAACCTTGAATCATCTCTCCTATTTAATTTACCAAACACCCTTCTATTCATTTCAATATTTACTGCTTTCTTATAAGAATTAGTAAGAGTTCTAGGGTTTTATCCCTAAGAGAATATCCCATTTTAGAATCAAAGGAATTCAAATAATTTTCTAAACATACCTCTTCATCTAGCCTTATTTTTTGAAACAGTTTGTGCATTGCTCTTTGAAATCTAGTATTAAACTCAGTGACCTCTTCATTGTAATTCTTTTTGATGTTATTGAACTCATTCAGCAAGAATCCTTTGTTTTTTTGTCACCATACTAATCTTTAAACAATTCAATTAACTCATCCATGGAAACTATAGAACCATTAGAAAGGCTTCTAAACCATTCTCTAGCATCCTCTACTAGAGACTGAACAAAAATCTTCATTAACACATCTTGATGAGTGATATTTAAATCATCAACAAAATCAATGAAGTTTCTTAGGTGTGTTTCACAAGAAATAACTTTATTACCTATGAACTTTTGGAGCTTTTCTCCTATATCACCTACATCTTTGGGGTATCCAGGGATACCTATGAAGTTAAACTATTTATACCTGTCAGTATGCAATGGTTTTCCTTGAAAGTCATCATTCTCTTTAAAAGTAGTGGCTTTTGCTTTAGAAGTTGTTGTATTCTTTGTTCCAGCATAAAAATATTTGGAAGACTGCAAAAAATCTATTTTATTCTTCATTTCAATTGTTGCAGCTTCCATTTGTGCCTTTTCTAGCATTTTTCCATGGTCTCCTTTTCAATTCTCAATTTCTCAAGATTAATATCTAACTTGGACATTTGCTCTATCAGGACCTTGTGAACTTTAGGTTCTTCATTTCTACTTTCAGTCATCTTTTGTTTACCTTTATCCTTGTCCTTCTGTGAACTAAAATCTCTATGAGTAAGTGGTATTTCTTGGTCCTTTTGAGACCTATCTTTATTCCTTGTAGTTTGATATCTTAAAGATATTCTTTTAGTTTTGTCAACATCTTTCTTTTCATGTTTTTTCTTTTTTTTTTAGCTCCTTTTCCCTTTTCATCTGTTGAATAAGGGAAAGATGTTTCATGATGAGTGCCTCTTCTTCAGCAAGCTCAATAGAGGGAGCTTCCTTAGATTCTAAACTGACTGTATCTGTTCCTTCCCTCTCGCTAGAATTGGAAGTAGATATAGATATTTCTAACACTTTCTCTATAGCTTCTTCATATTCTAAAGTATTTCCTCCATGGTTGAAATGATTGCTACCCTCCCCCTTAGTATTATCATATTGAATTCTTGGGGAGACTTAATCTATATTGACTTGGTTTCTCTTTTTTCTCCAAGACATGTCCTTCCTTGAAGTTGATGCAAAATCACCATCTAATGTAACTTCAGGATTCCTTTTAGCTTTTGACCTAGTATTCATTTTGAAAGATATCTACTAATTTTTTACTGATCACAGAGATTTAGCTTTAGAGTCACCACCCAACAATTGTTTGGGATAGATGAATACTTATTGTCTGCAACCATAATTTTGGGATAAGTCTTAAATATGATTTATGATCTCAATAATGCCCAGCAGAGTCACCAATTTTTTAGGGTTTTTTCTTGCTGAACCTTCAAAAGGTACTTGACTACTTGATTTACTCTATGAATCCCAATATTTGAAACTAATAATCCAAGCAAGAGAAAACACTAATTGATGAGGATTTATGATGATACTTGGGGAAAATTATTATTACCTCCTTTTTAGGTTCCACAACACCTAGGCAGGTATTACCTATATAAAATTGATGTCTCACAGTATTAGTAAATGTGGATACTGATTTGCTATTTGTTTACTATATTATCTTATAAATTACTCTCCATAAAATTGGAAACAACTTGACATAGATCTTGACCATGAAAACTATTTAAATGATAACAACAAACAGTAGTTCTTTAAGGATGTTCATCCTTCTTATTTTTTAGTTCTTATAGTTTAGGAAGGGTAACCTATTTTAACCCTCTCTCAAAGGGATTAATAAAATGAATTGTATACCTTGATACAATTACTTAAAACCTTGAGTATTCTGATTTCTATATGAATGCTTTAAGTATTTGGAATATTTGGATGATGATAAACTACTTGACAAATTATAGACCAGTGCCTATCCTTGGGCTATAGAGTCAAAGATGCAAATTCACAGAAAAATAAATAAAAAATACTTTATATTTCCTTACAACCTATAAGCAACCCCAATAAGATGCCTTAAAAATTATTGTGTCACTTCCACATCACTGTATCAAATCCTCAAATTTTTTTATGCTCCCTGAAATTACTCACAAAACTTAGTTCTTCCCTTGAAAGAAACTTGCAAGCAATTAGATAGATACCTTGTAACTAATATGCTTAAAATGCCTTATAGATTAAACATAAAAGAGCATACACAACAAGTAAAGAGACAAAAATAATATGGAATAAGAGTTGCACTATATTTTATTTATAAATTCCTGCTTCAATACATATAGAGCTTAAAATCTTAAAAAACTCAGACACAAATCTGTAACTTGTCTTATAATTATATTTAATCTATCTTATTTTACAAAATTGATCTATATATATATATATCTAAACCATCTTGGAATCCTTTTTGGAAAGGATGCAACAATCTTTGGATGGTTTTAGATACCTAACCCTAAAAATAGATAAGACAAAAGACAAGAGAAACCAAGTGGTGGAAAGACAAAATAGAGAATGAAATCTGATTTAATCCTTTGTCTTCATATGATCTTCAACATCTTTGGTTGTTTATGTTGAGGATAATCCCTAATTTTACTTTTGTGATGACTAACCTGCTTGTCTTCTAATAAATCTATACAAGGTGTTTTGACATTCCTTTATTCTTCATCAATGATATCCAAATCTATTGTCACTGACTTCTTATTTTTGGGCTTTGTCAGAATGTCCCAAGTAGTCACATCCTCCTCTTTTGGCCATTCAAAGTTCTGAATATTCTCCAACTAAGTCTTTTTCCTCTCCCATCTAGCATCTGTTATGCTCTTAACATCATATATGAATTTATTACAATTTGATTCTACTTTAAATGCCTCATCCAAAAGTGCATTGAACCTTTCCATATCCAATTCTCCCTTATCTAATAAATAAATGTCTTTATTTGGGAGAATATTGTCAAACTCTGATAACCATAACCCTAATGGTTTAATTTGATCATTCTCTGTTTTAATTGGGGGAATAAACCTATTACAACCCAACCCAAACATCTTTAATTTGGCCTCAATTTGATTAGATTTACCTTTGAAAAAGGATAAGGTATCCCCAATTTTCTCTATCTCGATCCCTACCAAAGTTACTATCTCAGGAAAATCTGATCTCAGTGGATAAACTGGTGCTAATCTCTCAAAAAGTGATGTGTTCCCAAACCAAGCTGCATAGTAGGGGTTCAAAATTGTCAAAAAACTTGCCACTTCTATCTGTAGGCCTGAAAACCTACCATATGCTCCATATACTACATCTATCTTCTCCTTAATAGTATTAATTCTATGCTACAAAACTAATACCAATGCTCTCAAAATTACACCATTATGCTCAATGAACCCTGCCTCTGCTTCAACCAATGTATCCCCTATATCTTCAGTCTAGATTTAAGCATCTATAACCTCCTTGGGCTCAACAAGGGTAGGCTCTTTTATTTCCATTAGCTGTTTGGTAAGCTCATCTATAAGCTTATCCTTTTCCTTGATTTTTATTAGGGCTAATTTCCTATCTTTGATAATATCACTGGTGTCACTAGCGAGCTTCTGTAATTTGTCTGATAGCTGAGTTATTTTTGCCTCATTTAGGTGGGAAAAATTATTCATTTCTTGGGCTATCTCCAAGTCTCCCATGTTGTCAAGTGTCCAAATAATTTTGTTTCCCTCCATCTTCTCCTGAATATTAAGAATAGATGGCTTTTGATCCTTAGGAGCTAGGCTCCACATTGCAAGTGCTTGGGATTTGGGATTATAGCCAAACCATCTCATCATATTTCCAACCAGAGTCTCAGATGAAAATTTGATGTTAGTTCATCTTCTTATTTGATCTATGATAAAAGCTGAGGACAAGTCCCAGCCTTCCATAAGCAACATACACTGGATTTAACCAGTTCTCTAGCTTGCTCTAGTGTTATTTCTTCAGATTCAGGATCATATTCCTACAATGTCTGTAAGGCTTCCTTAGTTACTAGATCACCACCTACCAGTTGCATCTGCTTCCCAACTTGTTGTTTCTTATTCCAAATAAGAAAATCTTTGAATTCCCTAGTTTTTATGAAATTATCATCTTTGAGGAACTCCTCTTGATGCAACAACCTTTCAAGAATACATGATCTGAGGGTTAATTCTTCCTCTTCCTCAACATCTTTCTATAATTTATTCCCTACTATGATTTTCTTTCTCAGCTGATGATCATAAGGCCTATTCTCAGTTATTAGGGCTCTAATTTTATCAATTCTCATTTTCTTATAAGGCTCCCCTACTTCTATCTTCTATTTTTTAAGAGGGGGCTCATCTATTTTTTTATGGGACCTTTGTTAAGTCAATAATATTTACCCCCTCATTTGGCTAACCATATGAAATTTTCTTGATATTCTAGATTGGTAGAAGGTGAAGGGTAACCTTGGTCACTGTCATCATCATATTCAGATTTTGAATGATCTTTGTGACCTTTCTCTGGTACTACTAGTGCATCCTCCAACTGATTACACAAGAGTGTGTGATTGTCAATCATTGCCTAAAGCCTTTTAATATAAGGCAAATTAGGGTAGAACCCTCCAAAACTCATTCCCTTTCTCCTCACCTATCTCTCTAAATCCATGAGCTCATTAAATTTTGTTGCTCTTTTACTCACCTCCTCATCTTCTAAGATATTTCTGATCAGATCTTCTTCCATACATTCTTCAAGTAGTTTTTGTGTAAGGGATGGTGGGTGTAAGAAACTTCCTCACACTCAGGATGAACCACTCTTTGTCAATATGTCTATGTAGGGATACATTCATCCTGTAGTGATTCAACCAGGCATTCACCTGATCTAGGGCCCATTTTCCAATAAGAGAATTGTAAACCCTGAACTGTGTAGGGGTGAAAGTTCCCTTTTTGTGTGGAGCAAGGTGCTCTTTATCTGCAAAAATGAGCTTCCAAATGAACTCCATGGCAGCTATCCTAGGTGGTACATGAAATGTAAAAATATGTGGAGGATAAGGGCAACCATAAACCTGTATGAGGGTAAAATTCTATTCATAGTAGAAATCACCCCAACTATGAGCTCCTGACAATTTGTCCAAATACTGATAGGGCCTCAACAATTGAATCACCCTAATGGGAAATCTAGGCTTATCAAATCCTAAGCACTTAATTAAAGGATATATTATCCAATTCTTGAAAGTACAAAACTCCTATTTTCTAAATGTGTAATTCCACACTGTAATCCAAAGCTAAATAGGGTTGGGCTAATTATGGTGAAATCTCTGCGGCTGTAGTGATTGGCAGTCCAAAATTGAATAGTTGTAATAAAGAATCATATGCATAAGTATTGAATAATGCATGAACTTTGGATAATCCTTCCTAGCTTGTATGTTAATAAATCCCTGGTGCATTTGATCAATAATATATTGAATATAATCCTAATTTGAAGTGGTGTGAAGATTCTGCATATCTAACACCATCATCAAAATGTCAAAATTAATTCTTTCTACTCCAGCATCTTTTCCAAGCACTCTACATAGTGTGTATGCTATTTATTTCATGTAAAAGTTTATCTCCTTAAATAATTATGGGGTTGTTCCTACCATAGGGGTTACATAGGCCTTCATTTTCTTAGGGACATGATGCTCCTTGATCAATTTAGCAACAATACCAGACTCCCTGGTATATCTATTTTCCAAACTCTTCAAATTTATCTTAGTAGCCATTGGGTAATACACATTAAAGGCTTTCATAAAGGTATTCCTATCCAGGGTGAGTAGAGGCTTTCCATCATCCCTCTTAATGGTTTTTATCAAAGGGTCATATCTACTAGCCAGTTCTAATATGAAGTCTACATCAACAAAGACATTAGGAACTAATAATCTGGCCACACCACGGGTCCAAGGATTCAAGATAGACATGGGTCCATCACTATTATTATAAAAATAATTGAAAAGTGAATATCCTAATGACCCTGGTGTTTTAGCATCTCTAACAAATGACATATCATCAATCAAAACATCTGCACTAACCTTTCAATTTTGGCTAGAACCAGGAAGAAGAGTGAGGAATTCATTTGAGAAGTTTCTCTTTCCTTTTGAATCATCCTCAAAATATTTGTTTCTCCCAATGGTAGATGCCATACTATGGGCCTAACTCATACTCTTGTTCTGTTCTGATCACAACCCTAAATACTGATATTGAAACAAATACTATCAAACCCTCACCACAACTGTGAATTATGCTGAAATTCTATAATTCTGAACTCTTGAACACTACCAATTGCAATCTTTATTGAATTTCAAATCAAATAATCACCCTAAAAAAAATTGCTGCTAGAAATCTCAAATTCTCTCAAGAACACTAAAACTCTGTAAACACTTCACTCTAAGAAACAAAAGCTTATTAAAATGAAAAGACAATGGACGAGTATACTTATAATTTCCAATTGTTAAAATGAAAAGGCAATGGATGAGTTTACTTATAATTTCCAATTGAATGTGGATTGTCACTTCTGGCTGGTAAATCCATTACTTCATTATGAGCTTCACATACTATGACATCAATTTTTGGCATTAGCCATGTCATTCATATTGTCAGACAATCAATTCTTGAGTAATTTTGCATAAAAAACCTTATAAAATTCAAAATATAATCAAAATCATATCTGATTGGCTACATTAACTCATACAATAGCTATTTTTCCATCTGTCAAAATCCTTAAAATCTGAATGGTTAACAACTTATTTATAATGGCACCATTGAAAAGTCCATTTTAACTCTGATTCATTTCTAGCGACTCGGCGACTGAACAATATCTTTGTCGCTTAATGTTTTTACTAACTACAGTTCCTTCAGGAGAATCAATGACTACCATTAGATTAACTCTTTGATCCATAGTTTTTGTGATGTCTCATGATATATTAACTTAACCTTTCATTTTACAGAGACCTCACAATAAAGCACTTTTCTTAACTTGTCTTTTACCTTGGGTTATATCAAGAGACTCAATGACTATGGTTTTTCTATGTCGCTAGAAAAATTTATTAACCTTTGTTTGATCAAGTGACCCCGTGACTAAACACATTAGTCTTTAAATCACATGATTAAATTTTCTCATTAATTTGCATCTGGAGACCTCGCGACCACCGTTAGATTTTTCTTCATCGGATGGTTATCACTGTGTCTCTTAATATTCAACTTAACCTACCATCTCTCATGAGACTACATGACAATACCTTTACTTAAACTCATATCAAAAACCTTTAGTTTATCCAGAGACCTGGCGACCATGTAATCTCCATGTCGCTTAATAATTGCTGAACCATAGGTATAATCATGAGACCTCCCGACAACACTGTTTGTCTTAACTAATGAAGTTAACTTATAATCATGGGTTTATTAAGAGATAACATGACTGAGTAAATTCAAAGTCGCCAAATGAAATAACTAACCCCACTTCCATTAAGAGATAAATCAACTGCCATTGGATCTTTTCTAAGATGAACGGTCCACATTAAGTCTTGTATCCATTTTGGCATATTCCATTTCATTAAGAGACAATGCAACCAAAGCCTTCTGCTAAGTCTTGAGACCATAAAGAATATTCTTTTTTTCTAATGAGATTTAGCGATAAGATAATAAACACATGCAAAAAAATTCTGACTTAAAATATGAAAAAGGTAACACAAAAATAGAAGCTGGACTGAACATTAGGGTTTTTTTGCATTTCCAAACAAAATTAACCTTTTTCTTATCATTTTTGACACTTTGAACTAGATTCTAGACAAAAACATGAATTGCAGAGACATGTAAATGATTTCAACCATAGATCTTTACCTTCTGGGTACAGGAAAATCAGAGACCTCAAGAATTTTCAAGGTAAACTTTCAAAACAAGGGATATAACCAACATACCTCATGAGGCTAAAGAAGTCCAATATGATGGCAGTGCTTCACCTTAACTCTCTATCACTCAAGGCATCAGGATACTAACTCTACAACGTGGCACCTCATGCTTGGCCAATGATAAAGTTGTCTCAAATCAACATGCATCTTTTTGAATCCAGGATGCACTGCATAAGGGGCTCTATGTGCCTCTAGCATAATGATATAACATAATCCATTGGAAGAGGGTATGTAAATTCATCCTCTCTGACATAATAGTCTATCAAACTCCAATGAATAATCTGAAAACTTCCCCTCAAGGGGTCTCTGAGATCGGATGAACTGACAAATATCTGCATACAACTCATCCTCATGCAAGTGATGTAGTATACAATACCTTAAATATGCGCCAGTGGACATAGATGAAATCTCATGTCATCTCCTACTCAAATAATTTGCAACTACATTCTCTTTCCCCTTGATATAATGAACATCGAAATCATACTCTCACAAGAACTCCATCCATCTCATCTGACGAACATTAAAGTTTGGTTGAGTTAATATGTATTGAAAACTCTAATGATCTAACTTAATCTCAAAATGATGTCCTAAGAGAAAGTATTTCCATCTTACTAAGGCAAGCACCACAGCTACAATCTCAAGGTAATGGGTAGGGTAGTTGAGCTTGTGAGTCTTAACTTTCCTAGACTCATAGGCTATATCTTGTCCACCCTGCATAAGAACTGACCCCAAACCATTTAAGGAGGCATATGTGAAAACCAAAAAATCTACCAAAGGCTCTGGCACTACAAGAATAGGTGCATTGGTAAGTTCTTTCTTGAGTTCCTAAAAAGGTCATCTCACACTTCTCTATCCACTCAAATTTCTTTCCCTTTTCCTAAAGAGAGGTAATGGGATGTGCCACTATAAAATCCCTCAACAAATAACCTGTAATATCCTTCTATACCCATGAAGCTCCTAACCTTGGTCATAGTGGTAGGTGCTAGCCAATCCATGATGGCATCAATATTTGATAGGTCCATTCAGATCCCATCACCTTAAATAACATGGCCTAAATATCTAACCTTTGATATGAAAAAGGCACACTTTGACAAGATGCCATACAACTAATTTTCCCTCAAACAGTGCTATACCTCCCTCAAGTTCTCCTCATGCTCCTTCTAATTATGAGAATAAATAAATATGTCATCAAGGAACACTACCAAAAATCTATCAAGGAAAGTGAAGAATACTTTGTTCATGAGGCTCATGAACACAACTGGAGTATTCATAAGACCAAATTGTACACCAATGAACTTAGATTTCCCATATCTAGTTTGAAATGTTGTCTTGTGGATATCACTCCCCACAATCCTCAACTGATGGTACCCCAATTTTAGATCAATCTTAGAGAATAAATGAGCACCCTATAGCTGATCAAATAAGTCATCAATCCTAGGAAGTGGATATCGGTTCTTAATGGTAAATTTATTCAACTATCGATAATCCATACATAACCTAAGAGATCCATCCTTATTCTTGATGAAGATAAATGGTGCACCCCAAGGAGAGACACTAGGATGAATGTGCCCCATCTCAAGGAGCTCCTCTAACTAAATCTTGAGCTCATTAAGCTCATTAGGAGACATCTTCTAAGGTGCTCTAGATATTGTTTCAGCTCCTATAACAAGGTCAATATGGAAGTCAACTACTCTATGGGGAGGCATACTAGGTAGTTTGGAAGGAAATACGTCTGCAAACTCCTGTAACATGGGATCATCAAGGGAATTTTCCTTATCCTCTTCTTCTTCCCTATCACTAATAGTGATGGTGAATAAATGACACCCCTTTCATATACTCCACTTAAGCTACATAGCGGAGATCATACGAATGGATACTAACCTCTGAACTCCTGGAATAATTATAGAAATGCCATCATCATACAAAAACTTATTCCTCTTCAGATGAAAAGATAACTTGTCTTTGTGGGCATAAAGCCAATCCATTCCAAGTACTATACCATAAGATCCAAGAGGGGTAATGCAGAGATCTTCCAAGGTGGTCATGTCACCAATCTGTATATGAAAATCCCTAATCAAAGAGGTAACAGATACTCTAGATCCTAAGGCCAACTTTACCTTGTTAGGAATAATAGTCCACAAACACAACTGAGAGGGGGGGTGAATCAGTTGTGATATAGAATATTAAACTTTAAACTTTATAAACCAAAACAACAATGCAAATAATAACATAGTAAATGCCAATACAATAAAACAATACTTGTTTTTGAGGAAACCCTATTAAAGGTAAAACCCTAGTGGGAATTAACACCCATGAATAATGTATTGAGAGTATAGTATCCTTGTTAAAATATTTAGCCATGTTAGGAGCTTATTATAACATTATAGTACACAATCCATGTTAAAAGATAGGCCCTATTAGGATTCAAGAAAAGTAGCAGGCTCACTGCCCAGGCATACTGGCCAAAGAAGGTTAAAGCCACCCTCAAGGATTTACAATCTGAACAAGTGTATAAAGAAAATATACAATCCAGTGAGCTATCTGATAGAAATTGTCTTTACTTGGTTAGTTCCAATTAAGTATTCTTATCACAAAATCTTCTCTACATCTAGCAGGAAAACAAGCCTCACAGCTTACACTTCTTTTCCTTTTCAATATCTACCACATCTTTCCAAAATAAAATATCACACATATATACCCTATTACAATAATTCATTAGGTCGGCCAATTAGGCTTTCCAAATATATGAATAATTGTTTAACCCCTTGCTAAGATACACATAGTACCTATAACAAGTAAAAATCTTTTTTAATCGATCATTTATACTCCAATATCTACAATCTACGCTCACAATTCATAATACATGCTACATGTTTGATGTCAGCCACTAAAATAGGTCTACTCTAGAATACACACCATAGATGATGTCACCAGTACTTTCACAACAATCAATCAGTAATGAACATTCTTCAATATATCCTCAGTCATCCCATAAGCTCGCATGCACTGAAACATCTTTATTTGTATGATATACATAAAATACAGAGACCTCTTCTGTCAAGCATTACTATCATAGTCCAAAAAATAGTCTTCACTAAATCATCTGTAACATCAACAATATGTAACCTCAAGTAAAGTGACCTTAGGAATAAGGTCATCACACATCTTTCATCATATCCCTATCTTCGATCATTCTGAAACATACGTATAGTGTCCATACACTTCTATCAGTCAATTAATGAGTCCATCCTCTTCACACAAATATATGTTGACATCAATGATAAAACATGAATATCAACAACATGAATACTATCCAAATCTAATATAATCCAACAATCTACCCCTTTGGCATTGATGGAAACATATGGTAAAATCCATCAACCCAAAAGTACTTTCTCTCAATATAATATTTTCAATATACTCAACACAAATCTCCCCAAAATAGTAGGGATTTTCACATAGAATCCTTCCCCCTTTGGCAGCAATGGAAAAGGGTGCCATAACTCAACTATAATCTTTTGTACAGTGTAGCTTTTTCAAATGTTCATGTCCAACAGCTAGGTGTAAGAGAACCCAAATATTCTCTAGTGTTCTTGTGATCACTCCCCCTGAGGAATAGATCCATACATCAAGTCCAAAAAATGATATAGCTCTGAAATCCACTGGACTGATACATATCTGCATCAATTAATTATCACAAGGAGGGTCTCTAACTCAAAGCATGCTTCTAAGATACTCAAAAACATCTTTTGGCAAAGGTTTTGTAAATATATCCTCTATCTATTCCTTTGTGCTAATATACTCTAGTTTAATCTCTTTCTCTACTACCTTCTCCCTCAAGAAATGATACTTAATAGAAATATGTTTAGTCTTTGAATGCATTAAAAAATTCTTTGACATATTCACTCTACTAGTTTTATCACAATGGATAACCACTGGCTCATAAAAAATTATTCCAATGTCCTTTAGCATTTGTTTCATCCAAACAAATTGTGTGCAATTTATTGCAGCAACAACATACACTAATTCAGTGGTAGATTGAGCAATACAGTTATGCTTCTTGCTTAACCAAGAAACCAACCTTTTCCCAAGGAAAAATGCACCACCACTTGTACTCTTTCTATCATCTACATTACCTGCCCAATCAGCATCATTATAAGCTTGCAAAATAAAGTCATCTAATTTTTCATACCATAATCCATATTATGTTGTTCCTTTCAGGTATCTAAAATTTCTTTTCATAGCAACAAGGTGTGTGTCTCTTCAGGATCTGCCTAATATCTAGCCACAATTCCAACTACATTGGTAATGTCTAGTCTCATGTGAGTTAGATATTGTAGACCACCAATCATAGATCTGCATTTTTTTTGAAAATCACTTTGAGTCTCATCATTACCAGTCAGTTTGTATCTAGTCACCATAGGTGTTCCAACAAGTTTACAATCTTCCATTCCAAACTTTTTCAACATTTCCTTAAGATACTTGGTTTGAGATATAAAAATGCCATTCTTACTTTGATTGATTTGCAAACCAAGAAAAAATTTCATTTCACCAATTATTGAAATCTCAAATTCATTTTCAATTTCTTTAGAGAACTTCTTACTCATCTTATCATTGCCTCCAAAAATGATATCATCAAAAAAAACTTCTATGATTAAGATTCCATCTTCATCAGTTCTTAAATATAAATTATTGTCTACATTACCTTTTCTGAAACCAAGATGAATTAGATAATTGTTTAGTTTTGCATACCATGCTCTTAGTGCTTGTTTCAATCCATACAGTGCTTTCTTCAACTTACAAACCATGTCTTCATCTTCAGTCAAAGGAAATCCACCAGGTTGCTTGATGTATATTTCTTCTTCTAAATCAACATTCAAGAATACTAATTTCACATCCATCTGATATACTTTAAAGTATTTATGTGCAGCATAAGAAAGAAATAATCTCATAGCTTCCAACCTAGCAACAAGAGAAAATGTTTCTTCACATTCTATGCCTTCTTTTTGTGAGTAGCCTTTACATACCAATATAGCCTTGTTTCTTACCATTGTTCCTTCCTCATCCATCTTATTTCTGAACACCCATTTAGTTCCTATCACATTTTGGTTCTTAGGTCTTGGAACCAATTCCAAAGTATTATTTTTATTTATCTGTTCCAGTTCTTCTTCCATATCTTTAGTCCATGATTCATCTTTACATGCTTCATCAGTAGTTTTTTATTCAACTTGAGAAATAAAACAAATTTCATCTCTAACTCTAGATCTAGTCATCATGACTTTACTTGCATCACCAATAATATGATCTTTAGGATGGCTCTTCTTAACATACCTCGGAGTCTTAGTAGCCTCAATCAATTCATCTTCGATTTCATTTACAATCATCAAAGTCTCTTCAAGTTTAGTAGTGACCTCTTTAATCTCTGTAATCTAACCACTATCATATATTCTTTCCTAAATCTAAAACTTTTCATCTATCCTCACATTAGTGCTTTCAATCAACTTTCACAACCTCTGATTGAAACATTTATATGATTTTATCTTAGTATAATAGCCAAGAAAAATTCCTTCATCACTTCTAGCATCAAACTTCTCTATCTCCTCATCTCTTTTGATATAACATTTACTTCCAAATATTCTGCAATATTTTTTATAATAGGTGTATGATTAAACCATAATTCATAAGGAGTCTTACTTGTACCTTCTCTGATCTGAATTCTATTTATGATGTACACAATAGTGCCAACTACTTCTCTCCAATGAACATGTGACACATTTCCTTCTATCAACATAGTCCTTGCAACATCTAATATAGTTTTGTTTCTTTTCTATGCTATCCCATTCTGTTGTGGAGTTCTAGGAGCTAATGTCTATCTGTATATTCCATGTTCTTCATAGTAGGTATTAAATGAATCTTATGTAAACTCTCCACCTTTTTTTGATCTCAAATATTTTATCTTTGATCTAGATTCATTCTCAACTTTTTCATTAAAAAACTTGAATTTGTCAAATTCTTCAGATTTCTCTCTCAAATATGTAACCCACATCATTATAGAAAATTCATCAACAAAAATTATAAAGTACCTTTCACCATAATAAGATCTTGTTCTTGTAGGACCACATAGATTTGTATGCACCAGATCCAACTTCCCTTTTGCTAAATAAGATTTGCTTCTAAAATTTCTTCTAGTGTGCTTCCCCATAACACACTCTCTACACATAGTGTTAGATGGCTTTACAACCTTAGTTAGATATTTTACAACATTATTCAGACTTTCCTTCACAATGTTATCAAAGTTAACATGACAATATCTTTTGTGCCACAGCCAACTGTCATCAACCTTCACAATAAAACAAGAAGCTTTAGATGTATTCAATTTAAATACATTACCTCTAGATTTAGTATCAGATGCGATCGAATCTCCTGATTTAATTCTGATAGAGCATTTCCCATCAATGAATTTCAATTGATAACCTCTGTCCACTAACTTCCCAACACTCAACAAATTATGCTTAAGTCCTTCAACAAGTAATACATTGTCAGTATTTGTCTTTCCATCTAGAGAAATAGATCCAACAACAATGATAAGTTTAGGAGTATTGTCACTAAATCTAACAACACCACCATCATATATTTTCAAATTCACAAATTTATTTTTATCTCCAGTCATATGATGTGAAAAACCACTATCTATAAACCATTCAAATTTCTTTTCAACACAAGATACTAAATCTTTTTCCTCACATATAGGTTCATCATCCTTTATAGAAATAAATCCAATTTCATCATAGTCACCATCATCATCAGAAACACACTCACTAGCATAATAACATTCCTTGTCTTTAGGATACTTTGATTTGTAAAACTTAGGTTTATGCTTAGGAACCCTTGTAGGACATCAAGATGAAAAATGATCATGTTAGAATAGTCCCAAAGGATAACTGAGAGGGGGGGGGGGGGGANATAGTCCCAAAGGATAACTGAGAGGGGGGGGGGGGTGAATCAGTTATCCATAACTTTAATTCTTTTTCTTCTTTAACTTCAAAATACAACAAAGTAAATGCTTAATCAGATAACATAGTTTACAACACACAATTTGATTACAGGGAAACCAAATGGTAAAAACCCCGGTGGGAATTAGCACCCACAATGAGCTATACTTGTTTATAGTAATCCCTGTCAAAAGATATTTCAACCCTGTTAGGAGTTGTACTCTAAAATGAAGTATAGTGACCTGGTTAAGGGTAGGACCCTGTTAGGAGTCTTTTACAAATAACCCTCTTAGGGGTGGTAGACTCACTATCCAAAAGCTCACTACTTAATGGTGAATGCTACAACCTTATGTATAATAGATATGCACTATATCTGATGATGAACTGTAGAGTAGACCTATTGTCTTGATCAGTTTCAGTGTATTACAATCTTTCACTTCTTCTTCACATAGACTCTTGATGAATGAACTACATCTGATATTTTTCTCTATACATCTTCTGTCACTTTTCATATCATTCCCACTTTAGTGTATCATAATTGACTTGCTATAAGTATCTTTCTCAAAGTATGAGATCATGGGACCTATAAGAAAAGTCTTCATAACATTCTTGTCAGCTCTACTAAGCATGCAAGCATAATTACAACTGCGCAAATATAAACTGAATAGACACGACGCTTGACTAAGTCAGCTTCACCAAATCAACTCAAACAACATGATCTTGATGTAATATGATAGGTTCATTTAATCAAATATATTTAACTCATAACTAACCATGAATATATTCATGCATATCCTGAAGATAGGCGCAACTCAAGAAACATGTCAAATACATCAGCTTTGTACAGATACACTTCTAGAACTATAAATGCCAATAACAGAACTACACAACTTGACTAAAAAATCATATCTAGATCTGTGTGTATGAAAATAACATAATAAACATGTCAACAACATGTATCTAGCCACGCAAGTCTTCATGTCAACATTCTGATAAGTACATACAGAATTACTACTGTGTATTATATGTTGTCATCAATGACAAACATACAATTAATCAATTGAATAGAATCAAATCTCCAACAGATCAATCTTGTTACATGAAAACATTTCAAAGGTAGTTTGCCTTCAAATTTACCCTTACCTCTCTTTTCTCTTATAGCAATCAATCCTACCACTTCATATGGATTTCTTTCTTCCTCCTGAGTCTGTTCCCATTCCTCAGCATAGTCTCTACGCTCTTCTTTTAGGTCACTATTGCTTGTGCTCACAATTCCAGATAAGGTCTTTTTTTTTCTATGCACAGTTACCTTGAATGCTGACTCAACTTTAGGAAAAGTATCTCCCTATAAGATCTAAATTTGGAGGGTGTTTGAATGCCCTAGATCTCCTAAATAAGATTTGTATAATAAAGGAAAATCCTATGTCCAAATTCAGGATATTACATTTAATTATATTGATCAAAAGGATGGAAAAGAGAATGTAAAGAATAATGTGATAAGATGCCTACTTCATGACATAATAGATCTAGAAAAACTCATTTTCTGAGTTTTGTAGACTATTTTCGGAGATGCTGACAATTGATACCAAATTGGAGTGTAGAGACAAACAAAACCCAGAAATGATTTTTTGTTCTAATGTCATCTTATGAAAAAGGTCGACCTTGTACCACTTTTTCCAACTCAATCTGCTCAACTCTAAAAGTGTCCCTGTTTGTACAGTCTGAAATAAATTTGAAAAGGGTATCCAGATCTGGCTTTGGATCCTCTGTCCTACACCTACAAATATCTGAAAAGGGAGTTTTGGGGTGGCTATATAGGGTTTTTCCTTAGTCAAACCCCCATTTTTGTGGTTTCCACCTCCACAAATAGCTGAGTATAGAGAATGTATATTGTGTGTGTGTTTCTCTTTGGAAAGAGTCTTTTGAACATGCAATATCAAGATCTAATCTTCTAGATTAAGAATCCTAACATAACATGGAAATGAGAAAGAAATGCATAGATTTGAATATGATAAAGAAAGAATACCAAGCCCCCAAGGCTAAAGTATTCCTATCAACTCACAATCCATAATTGCTACCCCATGATAA
>MU225128.1:196894-213994 GCA_018584345.1 Thuja plicata | reverse complement strand
TCTTCTTTCATTGCATTTTTCCAATCAGAATCATTACAGGCATCTTCAACACTTAAAGGTTCAATCTGTGAAAGTAAACATACCTCTTCATCCACTGTTAGACTCTTTTCTTTTGATCTAGTCAAAAAACTGCTGCTCTGATCTCTAATGATATCATTTTTAGAGTGGTATCTAGATGTAAAATTAGGAACCTTAGGTGTGACTTCTTCCTCTATAATTTTTGGTTCTTCATTGCATGAATCAGGGTCATTGCATGAGACATCAATGCAATCAAACATTTCTTCAATCATAGTGTCTTTCCTGTTAGGTCTGGGTTCATCTTCAATCAAAGGTGCATATTCATAGTACCTCTCTTGAATCATAAACTTCTCATCAATCTTAGCATGCGTTCTTTCAATTATCTTCTTTAATCTCAAATTGAAACATCTGTAAGATTTTGTTTTTGTAGAGTAACCAAGAAAAATACCTTCATCACTTCTAGCATAAAAATTACCAACACTATCATCTCTCTTGATGTAGCACTTGCTGCCAAATATTCTGAAGTATTTTACTATGGGTACATTACCAAACCAAATTTCATAGGGTGTCTTGTCCACGCCTAGTCTCAATTGTGTTCTGTTGATAGTATACACTGTTGTGTTCATTGCATCTCTCCAATAGGTGTGCGCCACTTTTCCTTCAATCATCATGGTGCGCGCTATATCAAGTATAATCTTGTTTCTCCTTTCTATAATTCTATTTTGCTGAGGTGTTCTAGGGGCACTCAACTACCTTTTTATTCCATGTTCTTCACAGTAGTCATAAAACTAGTCAGAAGTGAATTCTCCTCCTCTATCTGATCTTAAGCATTTCAGTTTTAGTCCAGATTCATTCTCAACCTTAGCTTTGAATATTTTGAACTTCTCAAAGGATTCTAACTTCTCCTTTAAGAATGCAACCCACATCATCCTAGAAAAATCATCAAAAAAAAAAATAAAGTACCTTTCACCATAGTATGATCTTGTTTGAGTAGGACCACATAAATCTATATACACTAAGTCAAACTTGTTTTTAGCTGACGTCTACTTGCTTTTGAAGGAACTCCTTACATGTTTACCCATAACACATTCCCTGAAAATTGTGTCAACTTGTCTTGCAATTCTTGGTAGGTCTCTAACTTCCTTAACATTACTAATCTTTACTATATTGTCAAAATTGATATGACATAGTCTCTTGTGCCATAACCAACTATCATCCACTTTTGCAACAAAACAACTTACATCTAAATTGAGATGGAAAACATTACCTTTTGTTTTAGAGCCTGATGCAATCATGCCTCCATCCTTGTTGCTAATAATGCACTTGTTATCCTTGAACTTCAAATGATATCCTTTGTCAAGTACCTGTCCAACACTTAGTAGAAAATGATGTAATCCATCTACATATAGAACATCATCTGTCTTGTTCTTTCCATCCAAGGTGATGGATCCTCTGCCTATGATAGGTTTAGGAGTGTTATCTCCAAATCTAATGATACCACCTTTGTCTTTTTTTAGATGAACAAATCTATCTTTGTCACCTGTCATGTGATGTGAGCATCCACTGTCAATGATCTTATCAGTTCTGACATCTGATTTGGAAATTAAGGCTAATTCATGATCTTCTTCTTTATCTGCAATGTCCATATCTTCGAGCAACCTTTCCATGTCTTTAAGGGAAACAAATCCGATTTCATCTTCTCCTGAATCTTCATCAGTTACACCTTCTTCATCATGGTAACATTCCTTCCTATATTTAGGTTTGTAATCAGATCTGAACTTCTTGACTCTTGTGGGACACTTAGATGTAAAGTGGTCAATCTTATTGCATGAAAAACACTTGAATGGAAGTTGTCCTTCATAATTTCCTTTTCCTTTCTTTTCTCTCTTAGCAATCATGGAAATTATCTCTTCTAGATCTTCATTAGTTTCTTCATTCTCATTATGACTAGATATGTGTGAGGATTTCTTACCGTAGATTGAATCTTTGAAGGCTATTTCATTCTTAGGTTCAGTGTTCAATCTTGATATATCAAATGCATAGATTTTATTGATCAAAGTCTCTCTCTTGAAGTCTTTAGAAAACTGCATGGTCTCATCTAGAATGTTGATTTTGCTTTCATAGTCTACTATCAATGTAGTCATTAACTTGTCTATTATGTCTTCTTCTGAAATTTTTCCTCCATTGTTTCTAGTTCTAGATACTTCTTCATTTATCCTCTAATTATAAGCTACATTTTTTCTTCAGGTAACATTTCAAAACTATTATATTTCTTTTTCCATGTCTTTCTACGTGCATTCTTTGCTTGGATGTCTCCTTCAAACCTATCTTCCAAATACTTCCATATGGTATAAGCTCGGTCAACTTTCTTGATCTCAGAAAATTCACTGTCTTATAGGGCACTAATAAGGGCTTCTTTGGCAATAGCATTTGCTGTGAATACCTCCTTTTGTCTGTTTGTAGCATCATCCTTTGCAAGGTCTTTTAAAGATGGAATACCAACTTCTTGTGTAGCAATATCAAAGATCTCAAAGCCAACACATTGTAGATGTGTTATCATTTTTTTCTTCCAATCTAGACAGTTCTCTCCATCGAACTTAGGGCTCTCTTTTCTGAAGTATGCCATATGATCTAACTTAAACTATTAGGCTTTCTCTCGAAGGTACTTGGCTCTGATACCAATTGTTAGAATACTTCAGGGATAACTAAGAGGGGGGGGGTGAATCAGTTATCGACAACTTTATCTTTTCTTATACTTATTAATCTAGATTGATACAAAGTAAATGCACATTCAGATAACACATTACACAACACATCAATTTGGTTATAGGGAAACCAAATGGTAAAAACCCTAGCGAGAATTAGTACCCACAAAGATCTATATTGTTTATAGTAATCCCTGTTAAAATATCTTTCAACCCTGTTAGGAGTTGTTCATTACAATGTACTAGTATAGTGACCTAGTTAAGGTTCTGACCCTATTAGGAGTCTTTTACAATAACCCTATTAGGGGTGGAGGACTCACTGTCCAAGGACTCACTGTCCAAGTGGTGAAGGCTACAACCTTCTGGTTTTTTGATACACACTGTATCAACAAGGTGAACTATGGTTTGTAACACTGCTTGTCTAATCAGTTCCTTTTGTGCACCAATGCTTTAACCTCTTGTAAAGCACTACAAAAATCTTATCTGTATTCTGAAAGCTTCAGCTTCAATATCTATATTATCAACATATGATAAATATAGCTCTGTTGCTTTAACACTCTGCTCTGCTTTTCTTATCTCTGGCTTTCACAACTCTTCTTATCACAAATGACCTTCTATAAGTACATACACCAAGTATGAGATCATGAGACCTGTTTAAAAACTCTTCATAACATCCTTGTCAGCTCTACTAAGTGTGCAAGCATAATTACAAATGCGCAAGTATAAACTAAATAGATGCGTCACTTCACTAAGTCGACTTCACCAATTTAACCATAACTTTGCAATCTTCTTGAAATATGTTTGGCACCTTTAGATTAATATCAACAACTCATAACTCATCATAAATATACACATGCATATCCTGAAGATAGGTGCAACTCAATAAACATGTTACATATGTCAGCCTTAAACTGTTATTCCTCGAGAACTGTAACAGTCAATAACAGAATTACATATCTTTACTGAAACATCATATATGGGTCTGCGTGTATGAACATAGCATAATAAACATGTCAATAACATGTATCTATCCATGCAAGTATTTATGTCATCATGTGGATAAGTACATACATAAGTGCTGTTGTGTATTATATGTTGTCATCAATGAAAAACATACAATCAATCAACTGTTCATAATCAAATCTCCAACAGGTTAGTTCTCACAAAGTTGGTTCTCATGGGAATTCTTCTCTCTTCTTCTCTCATTCTCATTCTTTCTCTCACAATATTATAATGAGCTTCTTGTTCAATCTCTCTTTTCTTTAATGGCTTCTTGCCTCATTAATATTATTCACAAGGGGTTTTTTGTTATTTTTTTGCCTTTCAAAATCCTCAAGTTCTTGTCTTGGTTCTTGGAGATTTTTGGTGAGTTTGTCTCTCTCTCTCTCTCTCTCTCTCTCTCTCTCTCTCAGTATTTGGTAAATCTATTCCATTACATACTATCTTGGATTCTTTCCTTATATTTTTCATTTTAATTTATGTTTCTAACACTCAATCCCATCTAAAGACCCTAAAAATGGTGGTGGCTGAAGGCATAAAATCTCCCTAATCTAGTCTCTTGTATCTTGGGGATCCCTCTCTACCACTTGAGACACTATCCCTAGATGTGGCTATGGTATGTGTACTAACATACTATCATGATTGACTTGAATCGATACATGGATATGAGAAGGACTCCTAGTCCTCTCTCTACCCTCTTCCCTATGTTCCTCTTAAACCTTGTGCTCTTCTTGCTGAACCCCTAGTGGTAGTCTATCCTAAATAATCCCAATGAGGTTTTGAAGAGCATTTAATACATCTAGGTTTTGGTTTTGTGTCTCTTTGGGAGGAGGTCTCTACTCCTCTCTAGCACCCTCCACTTCCTTCTCTAAATTAACTTGTGTTGAAGGGGCACGTCTACAACCTCGTCCACATGCATTATCTTATCATGTCCTTAGAGGCATCCTACAAAAATATAGGAATTGTTTAAGTTGGAAAATTCATATTTGAAATTGAAACGAAAAGTTTAAGTTGATACGAAATGTTTTAAGTTGAAATGAAAGGTTGAAACATAGTGGTTTAAAGATCCTAGAGTTGAAAAGATGGCTCTGATACCAAAATGTCATGCCCAAACTTTAGGGAAAAAGCACACAAATAATTTTTTTTACATAATAACTAACTAAAGTTGCAGTTACAAACGTCTAAGTATTTACTAAATTCGTTACAGAGTTTATGTCTTTGAAGGAATCATTAATTTCCTAAAGGTATTAATTAGCAATCAAATGGGGTCGAGGGGGATCACGACCTATGTCAACATCCCTCAACCAGTTTACTAGATAAATCTACAACTAAATGTCCATATTAAAGAAACATAGTTATCTAGATGGTTCAATACTAATTATTTCTCTAAAGGGGTACATTGTTGTTTTTCTTTTAATCTCCTTAATTAGGTACCCCAATATCATGATTAAATGCCACATTATTATGGGTAATTAATAATGACAAACCTAATTACTTTTAAATAATCTAACCTTTAAAATTATTTTTAATAAGGCTTGATTTAAATTACAATAATTAAACAAAATATAATTACTTGTTAAATTAACCGTGTTCAAACTCAATTTCCCTATGTCTAGTTACCTTAATAAAGCCATATAATATCATCTCTAATTAACTTAATTTTGGTTATTAATTACCCTTGTTCAAATAATACATTAAAATGTTTGAGTTTAATAACTATTAAAATTTCCTCTTAAAAGCCTTATTATTTAAATCTTTTTATTAAGTCATCACAATTAATCTTGTAAGCTCGTGTTAAGCCAACATAAATAACTTCCTAAATTTTTATTAGATTAATTAATTAAATTTATGAATAGGTCTCTTCCTACATGTGTCCCATTTGAATTAATCATTAAATAACCTACTAATCAATTATATGCTTAGATTAAAACTTGTTTTAAATAAGGGAGCTAATATCCCCAAGGTCAAAATAGAAAGAAATGTGGAGGAATTAAATCCCACCAAAAATCCTTCCCATTAAAATTAAAGCAACTAAATCTTTCCCACTAAAATTAAAACAACTAATATTTAAAACTTTAAAAAAAAAAAAAACAAGAAGATGTGCCCTAACCCTAATTAAAAATAAGGGTTAGGGTGTATTTCTTTTTGTAATGTCCCCATTTTAGCAGGTCATTGAATTGATGGTGCCAGGTCATTATGGTGGTCCTCGTGGTCTGCCGAGGTGTTTAGAGGGTCATTGGTGTGAACTTACTATTTATAGTAATTCAATTGATAGTTCCGATGAGATCAAATGACTTAGAGGAGTTGAATGATGCTCTCAGTTTTCATTTCTGGCTTCCGGTTTGGGATCCAAGAATCTTGGAGAGAGCATCTATTTTTAGTAAGTCACCCTTTTAGGTTCATTCATCATCTTTCATCATCAGGATCAGTCCTGTGCAGATAGATTTTGATTCAGATGCTTCTTCAGTTGATTTCACAAGATGGGTGGTTTATTATTATTATTTAATTAAATTTTCTAAGGTTGCCATTTTTGTTGGTATTATATGCTGGATACCTTAGTGTTATAGCTCATTGGAACCAATATGAAAAGTTTTAAACCTTAGGCACACAAAACATGGGCCTTGTGTGTCATAATTTCATGATATTGGTGAAAAGGTCATTTTTGGAGCCAAATGAGTTAATAAATTATATTATTAAATATGTGCCAAAATATAAAAAAGTGTTTTAAGTGAAAAGAGTGTGAGAGAAGACACTTTTTAATTATAAAAGCAATGCTTTGTGAAAGGAAAATCATCTATTGAATATTTTATAATTTTTCTTCTTGAGCCTTGGTTTAGGGTTTCTGAGTTCTTCACTGTTGTAATTGTGCCGAGGTAAACAATTGAAAGCTCTCTCTAATGTATTTTTGTGGCTAAGGAGAGAATTGGATTTATTATAAAGATTATTATCTTTGGAAGATTGCTATTAATTAATTGGCACACGGAGAGTGCAATTAAATCTGAAATTGGTTTTCACATTGAACTGGGGCCTACATTAAGAGGTCGATCAGATTGGAGCTTGCTGGAGATGGAACTAGAGATTTATTGTTTGGTTTATGGACTGAGATCTTACTGTATTAGAGCTGAATATTTTTTTGCACTTGTAGAGTTAGGTCTGTTGCAGATGTTTCAAGGGTTTGGAGGTTATATGTTGGCTGAGAACGAATCATTCTCACAATTTGTATGCACTTTGAATCAGCGTTCCATGTTGCTGAATTGTGCTTGTATGGTTCAGTGTTAGGAAGTGGAATTATTTCATTTGGCTTTGACTGGTTTACAATCCCTTCCTTAGCATGAGTTTTCTTTGGTAGTTTATGTTGGTTCGTGGAGTGGTAATTTACTAGCGGCCATGTAGAGAGATAATATGGTGGCATTTTTGAAATCTACTAGCAGAGGCTTGGTTACAAGGTTGGAATTAATTTACATCATTGCCATGATGTATCTGTTTGATAGATGTTGTATTTAGTTTGAAAAATCCATAGGATGGAGTTAGATTTTATTTATTTTTCCTATGAAATTGTATTGGTTATTATTCATATTGAAACATTGGATTGGATTAATATTGGATGGTTGTTTTCATACTTATTTGGGAATTACAAAAATGAATTATATAGTTGTTCTAGAAAAAATATCAAATATATTTATTTTTAGAATTAGAAAAGTTGTTCATATTGGGTTATCTAGAAGGAGCCAGTCAGGCTAATTACAGTGGTATCAAAGTGGTTTTATTTCCATCTTGTAGGGACTATAAAAATTGTGTGAGTGATCAGCACTCTATTTTCCAGTATGGACAGGTATATGAAAAAATATAGCAATAAACAGAGGAAAACATTCGACAGTTTGTCTGAATTCAAAAAGAAAATTGATGCCTTGGTTAGATAGCTGATTTGTATTTGGGATATTCAAAACATGATTTGTGAACAATTTTTAGATCTAGCTACCATTGACAAGGCAACTAGATATATGGTTTTATTCTTAGGAAAATATTCTTCACTCGGGACATAGGATACAAGATAGGTTGACATGGTGAGGGAGGTCTGGAGAGATCTACAGGATGATTTCAAAGATACACTTGGGCCTGGCTCATCAGTGCCCCTCCAGTTGATTTACCCCACACTTTGATTGTAGGGTCATTACCTATCTCAGTGGAAGAGCACATGATAGTTACATAGGCAAACAGTTGCATGGATACTCAACACTCAGTTGATGATTCAGTGATACAGCAAGAGTTGACACGTGCACCTGATTTATGTAGCACACTAGATTGTATTATAGAGATAGACAATGAATTATGTTCATATTTCCATGATGATAGTTATATGGTTGATGTTGAGAGAGTTGATGATTGTGGGAGTGTTGTAGTGCTGGAGGATATGATGATGGACTCTAGATCACCAGAGGAGGAGGATACCACTTTAGAAAAATACCTTGAAGAGATGGAGTTAGATAGTATAGATCTAGATAGTGGCAGTCCTCAGATGGGGTTAGTGAAAAAGATGCCAGTACTCTCCTGTGTTGAGGAATTGAGCATGGAGTCCACATATGATGATACCAATGTTAAGTCAGAGACAGTAAACATGAACTCATGTTAGCCTGAATTAGATTCATTTGTTAGTAGGGAGTTAGAGGAGGTTCAATTTGAGTCACTAGAGGAGGTAGAGCCTCTGTTAGCATCTTGGTTTTCTACTGATACTTTCTATGTGACCCCTGAGGGTGAATCCATTAGTGGTGAGTCATGTCTGTATCAGACCCTGGGAGAGGACTCCGAGTTGCTAGAGAGTGCAGATGGGTCCCAAGATCTAGATTATTCAATGGTTATAGAGGACGAAGTATCTAAGAGTGTTGAGGAGGTAGATTATGTAGCAGCTTCCTCGAGTATAAAAGAAATTGATGGAGATGTGTTAGATTCTAGTACTCCATTTGAGGATGTGAGTTCAATTGTTAGTTCATAGAGCTAAGATGACAACACATTGGGGGATAGTGTTTCTAAAATGAGTATGTTGGGTACCACTTCTAGTCACATTATGGATAGTGTTCCATGGGTGATGCATAGGAGGCCTATTATTTAAAGTCATCATGTGTCTAGTTAGTTGAGAGTCAACGAGCATGATATAGTTACAGCATTTGAGCATTTTGATGTTGCTCAACAGTTTTGGTTGTTCATAGATGTGGTGTTCCTATGGGTGATGAGCATGGTAGTTGTTACTTGTCTCTAATAGAGATTCATGCCTTACGAGAGGTTGTCAAAATTTTGAGACAAGAATTTTTATGGTTGTTATCTGACTGAGATCACCTAGTTGAGTGGGGAAGTACATCATATGAGGCACTCTTGGATAGAGAGGATGAGGTGAGTGAGCTTACTCGGGAGCTCATGATGACTTCTAAGGTTTTAGAGAGCACTCAGTTGGATCTCTAGGAGTCACTAGTTCAGTTAGCAAAGGTGACTATGAAATTGGAGCAGCTTCACTCTACACCAGCACCAGATCCAATGTAGTTACATATTGTGGTGTGTGATGATTTTATGATGTCCACAGTTGGGGTTATTGGATGTGATGGTGTTGGGTATACATCCACCCTCTATTATAGTGTTGGAGGTACAAGTTCACTTCCATCAGATACTTGTGTAGTTGAGTTAGGCACAGTTGTAAAGGGTTACAGTGTGCCTGACTTTGGGGTGGATATTCCAGTTAGGATGGATACTTTGTTTGGTAGCATTTCATCAGGTGATATAGTATAGGATGTTGTAGGTAGTGTAGTAGACCCTTCAGTGTTCAATGTTTCTATTCATGACACTACTCCATTGATTTCTCAATAGGGAGGCATGGTATCAGCTGAGAAGGTTGTTAGTGATTGCATAGCTGGTGATGATAGGAAGCTAGCTACATCATAGGTACACGATGACTAGTTATGGATCTGAGGGGAGAAGATGGATGCTACCACCTATAAATTTTACTACACAAAGTGTTTCTTGGATCACATTCTTGAGAGTTCAAAATTTTGTGAGGGATCTTACCGAGCTTCTGAGGGTGTTCTCATCTAGGGTATTGGCATGATTTGGCATTTGGTGAGAGAGATTGTAGATACCTTAACTATGATTCTCCCTCAAAAAATTAATTGGCACATGGAGAGTGCAATTAATTTTGAAATTGGTTTTCACATTGAACTGGGGCCTACATTAAGAGGTCGATCGGATTGGAGCTTGCTGGAGATTGAACTAGAGATTTATTGTTTCGTTTATGGACTGAGATCTCGCTATATTGGACCTAAATATTTTTTGGCACTTGTGGAGTTTGATCTGCTGCAGACATTTCAATGGTTTGGAGGTTATATGTTGGCTAAGAACGAATCATTCTCAGAATTTGTATGCACTTTGAATCAACTTTCCATGTTGGTGAATTGTGCTTGTATGGTTCATCATTAGGAAGTGGAAGTATTTTTTTTCTCTTTGATTGTTTTATATTCCCTTCCTCAGCGTGAGTTTTCTTTGGTTGTTTCTCCTGGTTCATGGAGTGGTAATTTACTAGAGGCCACGTAGAGAGCTAGTATGGTCACATTTTTGAAATCTATTCGCAGTCGCTTGGTTACAAGGTTGGACTTTATTTATATCATTGTCATGATGTATATGTTTGATAGATGTCATATTTTTTTTGATAAATCCATAAGATGGAGTTAGATTCTATTTCTGTTTCCCATGAAATTGTATTGGTTGTTATTCATATTGAAACATTGGATTAGATTCATCTTAGATAGTTGTTTTCATACTTATTTTGGAATTACAAAAAAGAATTATATAAATGTTTTTGAAAAAAATATCAAATTTCTTTATTTTCAAAATTAGAAAATTTGTTCATATTGGGTTATCCAGAAGGATCCAATCAGGCTCATTACAGTGGTATCAAAGCACTTTTCTTACCATCTTGTGGGGATTGTAAAAATTGTGTGAGTGATCAGCACTATATTTTCCAGTATGGACAGGTACAAGAAAACATATAGTAGTAGACAAAGGAGACCATTGTATAGTTTGTCTGAATTCAAAAAGAAAACTAATGCCTTGGTTAGATAGTTGGATCATAGTTGGGATAATCAGAATAGGATTTGTGAACAGTTTTCAGATCCATCTACCATTGACAAGGAGACTAGATATATGGTTTTATTCTTAGGCAGATCTTCTTCTCGCAGGACATAGGATACGAGATAGGTTGACATGGTGAGGGAGGTTAGGAGAGATCTAAAGGATGATTTCATTGCTACACTTGGACCTAGCACATCAGTGCCCCTCTAGTTGAGTTACACCACACTTTGATTGTAGGGTCATTACCTATCTCAGTGGATGAGCACATGAAAAATACACAGGATGACAGTTGCATGGAGACTTAAAACTCAGTTGATGATACGATGATACAATAAGAGTTGATACCTACAACTAATTTATGTAGCACATCGGATTGTATTATCGAGACAGACAATGAATTATGTTCAGATTTCCATGATGATAGTTCTATGGTTGATGGTGAGGGAGTTGATGATAGTGAGAGTATTTTAGTGTTGGAGGATATGAAGATGGACTCTAGATGGCCATAGGAGGAGGATACCACTTTTGACGACTGCCTTGAAGAGATGGAGTTAGATAGTACAGATCTAGATAGTGGTAGTCCAGAGATGGGGTTAGTGCAGGAGATGCCAGTACTCTCCCTTATTGAGGAATTGAGCATGGAGTCCACATGTGATGATACCAGTATTGAGTCAGAGATAGTAGACATGAACTCATGCTAGCATGACTCAGATTCATTTGTTAGTAGAGAGTCAAAGGAGGTTTAGTTTGAGTCACCAGAGGAGGTAGAGCCTTTGTTAGAATCTTGGTTTTATATCATTACTTTCTATGTGACCCCTGAGGGTGACTCCATTAGTGGTGATTCATGTCAATATTAGACCCTGGGAGAGGACTCTGAGTTGCTTGAGAGTGCAGATGGGTCTCATGATCTAGATTTTTTAGTGTTTATAGAGGAAAAGGAAGCTGAGAGTGTTGAGGATGTAGATTTTGTAGCAGCTTCCTTGGGTACAAAAGAATTTGATGGAGATGTGTCAGATGCTAGTACTCCATTTGAGTATGTGAGTTCAATTGTTATTTCACAGAGCTTAGATAATAGCACACTAGGGATAGTTTTTTTGAAATAAGTATGTTGGTTACCACTTCTATTCATAGTATGAACAGTGTGCCAGGGGTGATGCATAGGAGGCTTATTATTTAGAGTCATCATGTGTCTAGTCTGTTGGGAGTTAGCAAGCATGATATTGATACCACATTAGAGAATTTTGATGCTTCTCGATAGCTGCTAGCTATTCATGGATGGGGTGCTCCTACATATGATGAGCATGGTCATTGTTACTTGTCTCTGATAGATATTCATGCCTTACGGGAGGCTGTCAGAATTTTGACATATGACTTTTTTCAGTTGGTAGCCAATTGAGATCACCTAGTTGAGTGGGGAAGTACATCATATGATGCACTCTTTTATAGAGAGGACAAGGTGAGTGAGCTTACTTAGGAGCTCAAGATTAATTATAAGGTTTTAGAGAGCACTCAATTGGATCTCTAGGAGTCACTAGTTCAGTTAGCATAGGTGACTGTGCAATCAGAGTAGCTTTAGTCTACACAAGCACCAGATCCAATGTAGTTACATATTGTGGTGTCTAGTGATTTGATGATGTCCATAGTTGGGGTTTTTGGATGTGATGATGTTGGGGATACATCCACCCTTGATTCTAGTGTTGTAGGTACAAGTTTAATTCTATCAAATACTTGTGCAATTGAGTTAGGCACTACAGTAGAGGGTTGCAGTGTGCCTATCTTTGGGGTGGATATTCTTGCTAGGATGGATACTCTAGTTGGTAGCATTGCATCAGGTGATATAGTATAGGACATTGTAGGTAGTGTAGTGGACCCATCAGTGTTCAGTATTTCTATTCATGACACTACTCCTTTGATTTCTCAACAGGGAGGCATTGTATCACCTGAGTTGGTTGTTAGTGATCACATAGATACTAATGATAGGCAACTAGCTATGTTACAGTTACACGATGACTATTTGTGGATCCAAGGGGAGTAAATGGATGCTACCACCTATAAATTTTACATCACATAGTCATTCTTAGATCACCTTCTTGAGAGTTCAAAATTTTGTGAGGGATCTTACCGAGCTTCTGAGGGTATTCTCATATGGGGTATTGGCATGATTCAGTGTTTGGTGAGAGAGATTATAGTACCTTGACTAAGATTCTCCCTCACAAAATTAATTGGCACATGGAGAGTATAATTAATTCTAAAATTGGTTTTCACATTGAACAAGGGCCTACATTAAGAGGTCGATTGGATAGGAGCTTGCTGGAGATTGAACCAAAGATTTATTGTTTGGTTTATGGACTAAGATCTTACTGTAGTGGAGCTAAATATTTTTTGGCACTTGTGGATTTTGGTCTGCTAACGACCTTTCAAGGGTTTGGAGGTTATATGTTGGCTGAGAATGAATCATTCTCAGAATTTGTATGCACTTTGAATCAACATTCCATGTTGGTGAATTGTGCTTGTATGGTTCAGCATTAGGAAGTGGAAGTATTTTGTTTAGCTTTGACTAGTTTACAGTCCCTTCCTTAGCGTGATTTTTCTTTGGTTTTTGCTGCTGGTTCATGGAGTGGTAATTTACTAGCAGCCACGTAGAGAGATAATATGGTTGCATTTTTTAAATCTACTAGTAGTTGCTTGGTTACAAGGCTAGACTTTATTTATATCATTGCCATGATGTATCTATTTGATAGATGTCATATTTAGTTTAACAAATCCATAGGAGTTACATGATATTTATTTTTCCTATGAAATTGTATTGGTTGTTATTCATATTGAAACATTGGATTAGATTCATTTTGGATGGTTTTTTTCATACTTATTTGGGAATTACAAAAAATAATTATATAATTGTTCTGGAAAAAATATCAAATCTCTTTATTTTCAGAATTAGAAAATTTGTTCATATTGGGTTATCTAGAAGGAGTCAGTCAAGCTCATTACATTGGTATCAGAGCAGTTTTCTTTCCATCCTATGGGGATTGTAAAAATTGTGTGAGTGATCAACACTCTATTTTACAATGTGGATAGGTAGAAGAAAACAGATAGCAGTAGATAGAGGAGACCATTATATAGTTTGTATGAATTCAAAAAGAAAATTGATGCCTTGGTTAGACAGTTGGATTATAGTTGGGATATTCAGGACAAGATTTGTGAATAGTTGTCAAATCTAGCTACCATTGACAAGGCGACTAGATACATGGTTTCATTTTTAGGCAGATCTTCTTCTCGCAGGATGCAAGATATGAGACAGGTTGACATGGTGAGGGAGGGCAAGAGATATCTATAGGATGATTTCACAACTGCTCTTGGGCCTAGCACATCAGTTCCCCTCTAGTTGAGTTACCCCACACTTTGATTGTAGGGTCATTACCTATCTAAGTGGATGAGCACATGACAGTTACATAGGCTAACAGTTGCATGGAGACTCAACATTTAGTTGATGATTCAGTGAGACAACAATAATTGGCACATGCCATTGATTTATGTAGCACACCGGATTGTATTATAGATATATACAATGACTTATGTTCATATTTCCATAAAGATAGTTCTATGATCGATGTTGAGGGAGTGTATGATAGTGGGAGTGTTGTAGTATTGGAGGATATGACGATGGACTCTGGATTGCTAGAGGAGGAGGATACCACTTTTGACAAATGCCTTGAAGAGATGGAGTTAGATAGTATAGATCTGGATAGTGACAGTCCTAAGATGGGGTTAGTGCATGAGATGCCAATACTCTCTTGTAATGAGGAATTGAGCATGGAATCCGCATGTGATGATACCAGTGTTTAGCTGGAGAAAGTAGACATGGACTCATGCTAGCATGAATCATATTCATTTTTTAGTAGGGAGTCAAAGGAGGTTTAGTTCAATTCACCAGAGGAGGTAGATCCTTTGTTATCATCTTGGTTTGCTACTAATACTTTCTATGTGACCCCTGAGGGTGACTCCATCAGTGGTGAGTCATGTCTGTATCAGAACTTGGGAGAGGACTTTGAGTTCCTAGAGAGTGCAGATGGGTCCCAAGATTTGGATTATTCAGTGGTTACAAAGGATGATGCAGTTGAGAGTGTTGAGGAGGTAGATTCTATAGAAACTTCCCTCGGTATAAAAGAATTTGATGGAGATGTGTCAGATGCTAGTATTCTGTTTGAGGATGTGAGTTCAATTGTAGTTCATAGAGCTCAAATGAAACCACACTGGGGGATAGTGTTCCTAAAAGTAGTATGTTAGGTACCACTTCTATTCACAGTACAAATAGTGTACCAGGGGTGATGCATAAGAGGCCTATTATTTAGATTCATCATGTGTCTAGACAGTGGAGAGTCAGTGAGCATAATATTGTTACCACATTCAATCATTTTGATACTAATTGACAGCCACTAGCTGTTCATGGATGGGGTTCTCCTATGGATGATGATCATGGTAGTTGTTACTTTTCTCTAATAGAGATTCATGCCTTATGGGAGGTTGTCAAAATTTTGAGACAAGACTTTTTTTAGTTGCTAGTCAACCAAGATCACCTAGTTGAGTAGGAAAGTATATCATATGAGGCACTCTTGGATAGAGAGGACAAGGTGAGTGAGCTTACTTGGGAGCTCACAAGGACTTTTAAGGTTTTAGAGAGCACTCAGTTGTCTCTCCAGGAGTCACTGGTTCAGTTAGTAGAGGTGAGTGTAGAATTGGAGCAGCTTCAGTCTACACTAGCACCAGATCCAATACAATTACATATTGTGGTGTCTGGTGATTTGATGATGTCCATAGCTGGGGTTTTGGGATGTGATGGTATTGGAGATACATCCTCCATTGATTCTAGTGTTGGAGGTACAAGTTCAATTCCATCAGATACTTGTGCAGTTGAGTTAGGCATTGTAGTAGAGGGTTGTAGTGTGCTTGACTTTGATGTGGAAATTCTAGTTGGGATGGATACTCCAGTTCGTAGAATTGTGTCAAGTGATATAGTACAGGATGTTGTAGGTAGTGCAGTGGACCCGTCAGTTTTTAGTATTTCTATTCATCACACTACTCCTTTGATTTCTCAACAGGGAGGCATTGTATCACTTGAGTTGGTTGCTAGTGATTGCATAGCTAATGATGATAGGCAGTTGGATACGTCACAGTTACATGATGACTAGTTAAGGATATAAGGGGAGCAGATGGAAGCTACCACCTATAAATTTTACTACATAGATTCATTCTTGGATCACCTTCTTGAGAGTTCAAATGTTTTTTGAGGGATCTTACTGAGCTTTTAAGGGTGTTTTGATCTAGGGTAATGGCGTGATTTGGCATTTGGTGAGAGAGATTGTAGTTACCTTGAATATGATGCTCCCTCACAGAGATTTCAAGGTTGGGTTTTCTGAGAGGGTCACTCAGGATCTTGTCCAACTAGTTGTGCAAAGTTCAAGAATGGAGCCATCTTTGGGTTCGCGACTGGGGGATGATGAGCCTCTCACAAAGATCAAAGACTTTTATCATCGTTACACAGTGAGGAGTGCTCATTATTTTTATTTTGACCCACATTTTGATGAGTTGATGACACATCAATGTGGGTTGGCTCCTAGTATTTATCATCTATTATGTGCTGGGTTCACACCATCAGTAGTTGATGAGAGTTTTGGATGCAACTCAATAGCAGGTAACTTGAAGAGTTATGGTAATTGTAGAGATTATACGATGAGTGGATCTTTAGGTCCTAGTACACCTTTGTCCAGGGGTATTCATCACTATTGTGTAGATGGTCTACATATTCAGTAAAGGCTAGTTGGGTGTGTAGGGGGAGTTCAATGTGTATAGGATCTAAGTCAGCCATACATCTATATGTGATAAAACCTAACCTGTTGGGAGCATGCTCAGACATGCAAACGTTAGAGATAAACATCAAATAACAACATTATACATATCTAAAGCATACTACAAAAGTAACAAGTGATTCCATCACAACCTTCGATGAGCTAAACAAGGGCACCCAAGACCTTGTTGATTTGCTCTTAGAGAATTGTGGGTGTGCTCTCCCAACACAATATGTGTAAATCTCAATATTTGATTAAACATGCAAACTAATTGATTAAGATGAATGAAGAACTAAAAGAACAAGTATTGAAAACTTGTCTCAAGCCTTCATCATGAATGCAAATGCAAGATTAATGCTAAAATGATATGCAAGATTTAACTAAGAAAATAGAACTATGATTCATTCCATATTAAACCTAAG
>MU225128.1:142662-179839 GCA_018584345.1 Thuja plicata | reverse complement strand
TATTTAATTAAATAAATTTAATTAAATAGATAGAAGAATATAACAAATATAATTAATTAAAATTAACTATAATGTTATGGGAATATTAATT
This sequence comes from Thuja plicata, assembly GCA_018584345.1. Taxonomy (NCBI): domain Eukaryota; kingdom Viridiplantae; phylum Streptophyta; class Pinopsida; order Cupressales; family Cupressaceae; genus Thuja; species Thuja plicata. The sequence continues at coordinate 179,748 of MU225128.1, read as the reverse complement.
AAATTAATATAAGGACGATTTTGGACGTCTACAACATGTTGGGTTTTGATGGTCCTGAGATTTATTTCTCTTGGGATCTGAGTAGAGATAGATTCAGTACGGGAGTTTGGGTGAGTGGATTTTATGGATCTTTTTATAGAGTCACCATGTTTATTTTTTTAGGGGATGCTATAGGAGCCTGCACTTTACACCAAAGGCATGGCTTACAATTCTCTATGGGATCCAGATGGATTGTGATGTTTCTTGTTCCAGTGATTGCTTGGGGACAAGAAATCTTGCGGAGGGAGGACTGTAATGCCCCCATTTTTAGCAGGTCATTGAATTGATGGTTTCGGGTCATTATTGTGATCCTCACGGTTTGGCAAGGTGTTTAGAGGGTCATTAGTGTGAACTTACTATTTATAGTAAGTCAATGAATAGTTTTGATGAGCTCAGATGAGTTAGAGGAGTTGAATGATGCTCTCAGTTTTCATTTCTAGCTTTCAGTTTGGGCTCCAAAAATCTTGGAGAGCGTGTATTTTTAATAAGTCACCTGTCAGGTTCATTCATCATCTTTCATCATTAGGCTCACTCCTATGTAGAGAGATTTTGATTCAGATGCTTCTTTAGTTATTTTCGCAAGATGTGTGATTTATTATTATTATTTAATTAAATTTTCTAAGGTTGCCATTTTTGTTGGTATCATATGCTGGATACCTTAGTGTTATAGCTCATTGGAACCAAGATGAAAAGTTTTAAATCTTGGGCACAAGAAACAAGGACCTTGCGTGTTATAATTTCATGATATCAGTGAAAAGGTCATTTTTGGAGCCAAATGAGTTAGTAAATTATATTAGTCAATATGTGCCTAACTATAAAAAGTGTTTTAAGTGAAAAGTGTGTGAGAGAAGACACTTTTTAATTATAAAATCAATGCTTTGTGAAAGGAAAATCATGTATTGAATATTTTATAATTTTTCTTCTTGAGCCTTGGGCTAGTGTTTCTGAATTCTTCATTGCTGCAATTGTGTTGAGGTAAACTATTGCAAGATCTCTCTATTGTATATCTGTGGTTAAGGAGAGAATTGGATTTATTCTAGAGATTATTATCTGAGGAAGATTATTGATAATTAACTGGCACACGGAGAGTGCAATTAATTTTGAAATTGGTTTTCACATTGAACTGGGGCCTAAATTAAGAGGTTGATTTGATTGGAGCTTGATGGAGATTGAACTAGAGATTTATTGTTTGGTTTATGGACTGAGATTTTACTATATTGGAGTTGAATAGTTTTTGGCACTTGTGGAGTTTGGTCTGTTGCATACATTTCAAGGGTTTGGAGGTTATATGTTGGCTAAGAATGAATCATTCTCAGAATTTGTATGCACTTTGAATCAACGTTCCATGTTGGTGAATTGTGCTTGTATGTTTCAGTGTTAGGAAGTGGAAGAATTTCATTTGGCTTTGAATGGTTTATAGTCCCTTCCCTAGCATGAGTTTTCTTTGGTTGTTGGTGCTAGTTTGTGGAGTGGTAATTTACTAGCGGCCATGTAGAGAGATAATATGGTGGCATTTTTTAAATCTACTAGCAACCGCTTGGTTACAAGGTTGGACTTTATTTATATCATTTCCATTATGTATCTATTTGATAGATGTCATATTTAGTTAGAATAATCCATAGGCTAGAGTTAGATGCTATTTCTTATTCCTATAAAATTGTATTGGTTGTTATTCATATTGAAATGTTGGATTAGATTAATCTTGGATGGTTTTTTTCATACTTATTTGGGAATTACAAAATGGAATTATATAATTGTTCTGGAAAAAATATCAATTCTCTTTATTTTTAGAATTAGAAAAGTTGTTCATATTGGGTTATCCAGAAGGAGCCAGTCAGGGTCATTACACTTTTCCTCCAAAAGAAATAACATTTCTCTCTTTTTTACTCTTCTCTTCTTTCTCCTCCTCATTTGAAACCCTAGTTTTTTTTGTTCCTCCATTGCATTGTTTTTCTTCTTAACTGCAAGTTTAATGGAGGAGGAGTGGAGCCATGGTGTGTGTGTGTATATACACACACACATATATGTATATATATGTATATATATATGTATATATATATGTATATATATATATATATATATCTATACATATATATCTATATATATATATATATGTGTATATATATATATACATATACATGTATATATATATGTATATATATACACTTGTATGTGTATATATATATAAATGTATATTGTAAATATTTTAATTTGAATGCAACTGGGGGGTGAATCAGTGGCGTCAAAAATAATTCCAATAATCCAACCAAAAATTATATCAAAATATAATACCTTGAGTTATCATTCATTCCTACAAGATGTATACATTATTTAATTCTAACATCTATATACTACTCAGGGAATATATTGTTTTATCTTTTTCTAGCCTTTACCGAGTAGCAACAATTAAACTTAGTGTTTACTGACCAATCCCATTTTAGTAATGTGTAAAGCAAAACATCAAAGCAATGAACTATATACACATTTGACACATGAATTTTTAACGTGGAAACCCTGTTAAGGGAAAAAAAACTTGGGACCGGTAACCCAAATTTTTCACTCTTCTGAAGTGAGCTCGGTGAAGAGCCAACCCTGTTGAAGGTTACAAACAAACTATTAAGTTCAACCTTTTTAGAGGATTCAAAACTAACAGTTTATATTTTGACCTAGCATTCAATATGCTATCAACAATAAAATATTTTAATATTCTTATGTATCTCAATACAATAAGGCCGGTTAAATCCCACTTGGTTAAGAGATTTTCTGAATCAATGGTTAAACTGAAACATTAAATGATTTGTTCAATAATTCAACTTTGACTTGCAGATTTTCAGATCTATTTTTAGTCCATAATAACTCTTTGATCAATGTTCTCTTCAATTCCTTTTCTCTCCTTGTTTGTTCTTTATACTCAGTGAATGCTAATGTTTCTGTTGCTCGGTGTCTGCAAAATTTATTTGGCTCTGTTCTTTAGCCTGCATGATCAGATCTGCATGAAGACTTCTATCTTCACCAAAATTATATTTAGCATTCCTCTATATCTCATAATTAATTACTTTTATCTTTATATAGACATGATTTCACCTCTTAATCTCCTTGTCTTTCTTGTTCTTGATGTAGATTTCTTCTTGATCTGCAAATCCCGCCATGGATTGCTTTAATCTTTAAAGCTTTTCTTTAGTTTTATTGCGTAGATTTCTCCTTGACAACTGTGGATAAAACTATCTTTAAATCTTCTTCTTATCCTTATTTTAAGTGGTTGATGAAAATAAAGAAATCTATCAGTTAACTCTAAATATAGCTCTGCCAGCTGAGTAGTTTTGTCATTCTCTAATTCCAGTTGATTTCAGTCATCAACTCTTAGTTTTCTCGATAACACTTTCTCGGGTACTATTGATATCGATTACGATTGATCTCAGGTAAAACTATTCTCAGGTACCATTGTGTCTCTCGGGTAACATTATCCATCGGTGTTGTCTATCTGTCAAGCAACACTATGAACTGCTTGGGGCTCACTTTTCTTTGGTAACCCTGTCACTCGGTGTATACCTTTACTGACGACAAAAAAATTGTCTCTTTAGATCTTCAAGTGTTGTGAAAATACGTGTATGGGAAATCATAACATATTAATTTGACATCAATGACAATACAATACATTAACTATTTTAATTTCTTGCATATACTTTCTGCAGCTCGGTGATCATCAACTTATCATCTTCAAACATTCAATCAGTTATAGTTCATCAATCTCTCCCTTTGGCATTGATGGAAATATACTATCAAATCAATATGAAATATTTAATGTAAAACATGCCATAACATACCAAACTTATTGTTTTATAACCAATTCAAATATCTGACTCTCAGTAAGCTCTTCTAGCTTAGATTTGATTCTTGCAGAGTGTTTTTTGTTTCTTCATTCCCTTGAATGGATAGGTGTAGCAATTCTTTCTTTTGATTTTTGTCTCTCCCTTTGTTGTAGAATCTATTCTCCCTTTTCTAGATAGATATGGATTGTTAAATTTCTTCAATTCTCTCCCTAATATGGATGGTTATTTTTTTGAATCTTTCTCTCCATTTGTAGAATCATCTTCTTTCTCTAATGTTTTCTCTCCCTTTGATTATTCCTCTCCCTGATGGATATTTCTCTTCTCTCCCTTTGAATGATCATGATAGATATTTCATATGTATATATTCCTCTCCCTTTGACAACAATTCCAAACAAAAATATATGAATGAATCTCTTTTGTCCATCAGCAATACAACTCTATAGTAGTGAACATTCTCTCTGGTGTTCGGTGTAGGTGAGTACCTTCAGTGTACTGATATATCATTGTATTCCATATCTTAGCTTAAATCAACATGATTGATCTTCTAATAATGTGTAGGCTAATGTAGTGTTCTAGTCATCTTAGTGACAACTAAACAAGGGTTGAACCCCTAGTCTCTTCCTCAGGTATTCAAATGTATCTTTTGGCAATGGTTTTGTGAATACATTAGCTAATTGTTCTTTGGATTGTACAGATTCTAGTATCACCTCTTTCTCTTTTAATTGTTCCCTCAAGTAATAATACTTAATGGAAATGTGCTTTGTCTTAGCATGCATCACAGGGTTGTTTGAAATATTGATAGAACTTGTACTATCACAATAGATAATTAATGGGTTAAGAATTTCTTCATTCATACCTTTCAACAACTACTTGATCTATGCAATGTTAGAGCAATTTGCAGTAGAAACCACATATTCTACTTCTACAGTTGATTGTGATATGCATCCTTTCCTTTTACTTATCCATGTGATAAGTATGTCACCCATAAAGAATGCTCCTCCTATTGTGATCTTTCTATCATCTATGTTTCCAGCCCAATCAACATCAGTATATACTTGTAGCTCAAATTTTCCTTCTTTATTATACCAAAAAACATAGTCTTCGATATTCTTTAGATATCTCAGAATTCTTTTAATAGCAGTCATGTGTGACTCCTTGGGATTAGCATATAATCTTGCAAATATACCGAATGCATGTGCTATATCAGGTCTATTATGTACAACATACATTAGTTTCCCAATCATAGATTTGTATAAGTTCTGATTTACCTCGGTTTTCTTGTACTCCTTTATCAATTTGCATCCGGTTGCCATAGGTTTTCCAAGTGGTTTGGAGTCATCCATCTTGAATATCTTCAAAACTTCTTTGATGTATTTGGATTGTGTGATGTAGATGCCTGCATCCTATTGTAGAATTTGTAGACCAAGAAAAAATTTGATCTCTCCAAACATTGACATCTCAAATTCTTTGCTCATTTCATTAGAAAATGATTTGCATAGCATTACCTCCAAATATGATATCATCAACAAATATCTCAACAATCAAAATCTTATCATCAGTATCTCCTTTCAAATATAGATTATTGTTACCACTTGTTCTTACAAATCCAATACTAATGAGATAAGAGTGAAGTCTTTCATACAATTCTCTCGGTGCTTGTTTCAATCCATACAAGGCTTTGTGTAGTCTATAAACCATGTTCCTCTTGTTAGGATTAACAAACCCTTCAAGTTGTTCAATGTATACCTCTTCTTCTAGTATTCTATTCAGAAATGCATATTTAACATCCATTTGGTATACTTTGAATCCTTTGAAAGTACAATAAGCAAGTAGAATTCTTACTCCTTCTAGTCTAGCAATGGGTGAAAATGTTTCTCCATAGTCAATACCTTATTCTTGTGCATACCCTTTGCATACCTGTCTTTCGTTTTTCCTTGTGACTTCTCCATTCTCATTCAATTTTTTTTGAATATCCATTTAGTACCAATGACATTTTTGTCACTCAGTCTAGGTACTAATGTACATATTTTATTCTTCTCAATCTGTTCAATCTCTTCATTCATTTCACTAACCCATTCTTGATTCTCAAGTGTAGTGTTAACAGATTTAGGCCCAAAACCACAAATCAAACATCTAGTGTTAAGTGACTTACTTCTTGTTCTCATTCTAGCTCTTTTGTCTCTAATGATTTGTTCCCGTAGATAATGTCTTCTGAAATACTCAATAGATTATAGTTAAGTCCTTTCAATGAAGATCAAGATCAATGAAGATGAACACTAGGTGTCTTCTAAATAATACAAGTCACGAAGATGAACTGAGCAATGAAGGTCAAGATGATGATCAGAATGATGAACATAGATTTTAACTTCGTGACCTATGTTATTCAGCTGTGAAACACTCAATAGATTATAGTTAAGTCCTTTCACCCAATATTCATTTTCAAATCTTACCAGATTATTTAACATGATTGTTCCTTTTCCTTCAGCTAGACAAGGTGAGTCATTACCCATCCTAACTAATCCACCATTATAATATTCAAAAGTTTCAAAATTTTCCTTATCTCCAGTCATGTGGTGAGTACAACCACTATCAATAATCCAGAAATCATTTTTGCTAACTTTAGATATGAGTGCAATTTCAACATACCTTTCTTCTTCATCTGAATCATCATTCATAGCAAAAAATACTACCTCAACATATTCATGTGATCCAGTGTCATTATTTTCAGCTTGTTCTTAACCAGGTAACAAGCCTTCTTTCATTTGTCCTTGTAGTCTCGATTATCTCTTTTGTTAGAGTGTCTACTGCTTCTGTAGTCTCGATCATCACTTCTATCAAACTTATTTTCATAAGATCTATAATTGTTTCTTCCATCATTTTTCTTGTTAGGGAATCTAGCAGCAAAGTGTCCAATTTATTTGCAATTAAACAATACCAATGGTAATTTACTTTTAAATCTACCTTTACCTCTTTTCAATCTTCTAGCCATTAGTACTTCTATTTCATTAAGTTCTTGTTCATCACTATCATTTCTCATAGTGTGTTTATGACTTGATTTACTTATTTTTAGAGAAGATTTGAATGTAGACTCATGAGTTGGTAAGACACTATTGTCATAGTTATTCATCTCAAATGAAATAATTCTACCAATCAAACTATCAAGACTAACATTGTTATTTTCTACTGCTCTCATTTCTTGAATTGTAGATACTCTAATAGCATAAATAGGTAGTAAGGTTCTCAGAATTTTAGTTACCACTTTTTCCTCTTCAAGTACACCTCCTACTCCTTAGATAGCATTAACAACTTCTTTGGTTTTGCTAATGTACTGAGTGATGTTCTCTCCTTCTTTCATTCTTAGGTCATCAAACTTTCCTCTTAGGCTTTCAACTTTAGCCCTCAACACATTTGTATCTCCTCCATGTACTAGCTTGAGTTTGTCCCATATTTGCTTTGCAGTGGTGCATGATTTGACATCTTCAAATTCAACATTGGAGAGTGAAGAAGCAAGTTCTATCATCATAGAATTGTGTTCATTTTTCTCTCTCATTTGATCAACTCTCGTAGGTCCAATAGGTGCAACAAATTCAGTATCAAAGTATTGTGTGATATCATTTCCAATACCTGATAGATGGAGTCTTATCCTTCTTTTTCATGATGCAAATTTGTCTTTGTTCAACTTAGGCACATCCCTTTTACTCATCTTCTGATCTTTAGCTTGAGTCTTTAAACTCTCTTCCAAGAACCAAAGCTCTAATACCAATTGTTAGAATAACTAAGAGGGGGGGGGGGGGGTGAATAGGNAAGAGGGGGGGGGGGAGGTGAATAGGTAGCCTCAAAAATAATTCCAATAATCCAACCAAAAATTATATCAAAATATAATACCTTTATTTATCATTTAGTCCTATAATATGTATGCCTTATGTAACTCTAACATCTATATACTACTTGGTGAATATACTGTTTATATTTTTCTAGCCTTTACCGAGTAGCAGCAATTAAAATTAGTGTTTACCAACCAATCCTATTTTAGTAATGTGCAAAGAAAAACATCAAAGCAATGAACCATATACATATTTTACACATGGTTTTTTAATGTGGAAACCTTGTTAAGAGAAAAACCACTTGGGACCGGTAACCCTAAATTTTTACTCTTCTGAAGTGAGCTTGGTGAAGAGCCAACCCTGTTAAAAGTTACAAATACACTATTAAGTGTGAATTTGTTAGAGGATTCAAAACTAACAGTTTATCTTTTGACCTAGAATTCACTATGTTGTCAACAAGAAAACCTTTTGATAATCTTGAGTCTCTCAATATAATAAGGATGGTTAAATCCCACTTGGTTAAGAGATTTTCAGAATCAATGGTTAAACTAAAATAGTAAATGATCTATTCAATAATACAACTTTGACTTGCAGATGCTCAGATCTATCATTAGTGCATAATACCTCTCTAATAAATGTTCTCTTCAATTCCTTTTCTCCCCTTCTTTGTTCTTTCTTCTTGGTGAATTCTCTTGCTTTTGTTGCTTGGTGTCTGCAAAATTTCTTTGGCTCTGTTCTTCAGCTTGCATGACCAGATCTGCATGAATACTTCTATCTTCACAAGAATTATATTCAACCTTCCTCTATATCTCATAATGAATTAATTTTCTCTTTATATAGACATGATTTCACTGCTTAATCTCATTGTATTTCTTGTTCTTGACATAGATTTCTTCTTGATCCACAAATCCTGCCATGCATTACTTTAATCTTTAAAGATTTGCTTTAGTTTTATTTTGTATATTTCTCCTTGACAACTATGAACAAAACTAGCTTTAAATATTATTCTTATCTTTAGTTTAACTGGTCAATTAAAATAAAGCAATCAATCAGTTAACTCTAAATATAGCTCTGCCAGCTAAGTAGTTTTGTCATTTTCTAACTCTAGTTGATTTCGGTCATCAACTCTTAGTTTGCTTGGTAACACTTCCTTGAGTACTGCTGATATCAGTTACTAATTATCTTGGGTAGCATTGTTCTCAGGTACCACTGTGTCTCTCAGGTAACACTATCCATTGGTGTTTTCTTTCTATCAGGCAACACTGTGAACTACTCAGGGTTCACTTTTTTCAGGTAACCCTGTCACTCGGTGTTTACCTTTATCAATGAAAAAAATTGTCTCTTTTGATCTTCAAGTGTTGTGATAGTATGTGTATGATAAATCATAACATATTAAGTTGACATCAATTATAATATAATACATTAACTGATTTAATGTCTTGCATTTACTATCTACATCTTGATGATCATAAACTTATCATCTTTAAACATTTAATGAGTTATAGTTCACCAGAGGTGGGGAAGATTGTAGTAGAGGGCGTTGGAAGTGGGAAGGAAGAGGTGGGACACGACCCCCCCCTTTTCATGGTGGCACCACCCTACAGCCCCGCCATAGTCAGCGGCAACCATGGTGGCTGTGACCACCATAGGTGGGGGAGGGGGCATGTGTCCTCCCCTCACCTCCTATTTATGGAAGCCCATGGGGGGAAGGGGGGCTTCGGCCTGCCTCCTCTGTGGATTATTTGTTTTTTTTAGTTTTATTTATTTATTATTATTTTTATGAATAGCGCCTTTCCTATTAAATAATATAAAAGTTACATATTCACAAAAAAGGGGCCAGGGGATATAAAAATCACCCTATGAGAGTTCACTCGGCATCTATCTAAAATCAGAGACTAGAAACTATTCTTTAAAAAAACATATAAAGCCTCTAGGCTGCAAGAGCACTGCTAGCTGAAGGAGTAGGATCTCTTTCATCAGACCCCTAGGCATCCCTGGGATCGATAGGTGGATCGGGAACCAACCAACCATCAAAAAAATCTTCATTATCTTTTTCATTCTCCTCCACCTGAGGTGGAGAAATAGCCAGAGTCAGGCAGGGGAAGGACCACTTGGAGGAGTTGGACGCCTTCCAAGTAGAACCACCATGAGCAGCAGGAGCATCAGGAGGGACATACATAACCGGTGTTGGAGATGAGCCAGAGGCGTGATGGGGCAGAGAAGATGAGCGTTGCGGCCAACCAAAATAATTATTTTATTATTATTATAATATATATATTTTAAGTTTTATTTTAACATATTAAATGGTGATGAAAATAGTTACTTAGATTACATTTTATTTATGTTAACAAACATTAACACACACACACACATGTTCATATGTAGCTTTGTTTTAATATAATAATGATGTTTATTTTCAAATAAAATAGGGATAAAGACATGTCTTCCTTATATATATATGAACTTACATACTACTAATGAAAAATCAGATTGAAGTAGGATTGTTTTCTAACCTAAAAGTTCAAATATCTTGAATATGAAAATGCATACCTATATTCTGAATGTATATAATTCATTTCTACATAAAAAAATCAGAGAGTTACTAGTCCCTAGGAGGTGATTTAAAATATTATAATGAAAATCTATTTTATTAGTAAAGAAACACTAATGTTGTCACTTGAAAAAGAGATAAATCTAAATCTAAATTGTCTTTGTTTCATAGTACTTGCTATAGCCAAAATATCAGTATTAAATTTTGTTTTCTCTCATTGGAATCTAACTAAGTAGTAAGAAACCAACAACTTGTTTCCCATATGCTCTAAAATTTCTTTTCAATTTAAGGACTAGACACATAAAAAATAAAATAGATAAACTTTCTATTTTTTGTTACATATAAAGAAAAAAAAATAGATTTTCATAGTTTCCATTTTATTCTTAATGTATTTGAAACAACTAACCTATTTACCAAACAAAAACATTCTTATACTAATTTCCTTCTCTTTTCTCCCTTTTTATTTCACATCTACTAACCATTAACTTCAAACCACCATTTTTAGATTTAAACATAAGTATACAATTGCAAGGAAAATAAATTTCTCATTTATTTTTCAATCTCATTGTAGGACATACATATTTCTAAAATCCTTTCCTTCCAGGATTCACTCCTTTACACATAAATTTCAAGTAGTATTTACAAAGAAATCCCAACCACTTCACGTATTAAAAAAAAACTAACAAATACATATTTTTCACTACAATGATTTAGCTACATGAAACCAACCTCATAGGCTAAAATATATACGCTTTGATACTTTCACAAAAGCTTTCCTAACCAAGTCTTTATTCTTCTTTTCTTCAAAATCCAAGTAGAATGAAACCTGCAAATAAAATCTAAATTCGACCATCGAATGCTCACCTCCCAGCCTAGGCCTCAAAGAGGCCACCCCCGAGCTTGGAGAACCAAATCTAGATGGGTGAAAAATAGTAAAACAAAACTTTGTATTCCAACAAAACTCACAAAATACTCCCAACCAAGGATTCACAATGGGTCTCACAATGACCCTAAAAATGGGGTGAAGGTGGATCAAATACCCTGTGGGGAGAAAGCCCAAAATAACCAAAAATATCAATGCCTTCACAAGGCTTCATTGAAACACCAAAAAAAACTCTCCCATTACACATCTTCAACCCTTATGACCCCCCAAGGAAACAATCCATAACTACCACCCTTATGACCCCCAAATTCATAAAAAGAAAGGCATCATGGAGCCTATACTCCATGTTTTCTCCCTCTCCTCCTCTAGGAGAGACTCTACACCTATGGCCTATCCTAAAACTCTTCACCCCCAAGGTTACTCTACCCTCCCAAGGGTGAGTGTTCCTTGAGGCTCCCATATACAAGAAAGTTTCAACATATTACAAAAAAAAATCACAACACAACAATGGATACAACAAGACTACCATTGCAACATTCAAACAAGCTACACTATCATACTTCAAAAATTTTACATATTAAAAGCATGAGCTACAAATAATTAGAGAGTCACCGACCTAAATCCAAAGATTAAGACAAGAATGTTGAAGAAGAGCTCCTTTTGTCCAAGCCTTCCTTTCCCAAAGCTTCACTAATTCTAGCAAGTCTCTCAGATAGAGAGTGGGTGTTCAAACTGCCAACAATGAGGGACTCCACTAAAAAGGCCTTTACACATTCCCTAGAACTCCCTTGGAATAAGGTAAGTATCCTATTGGTTTGGTCTTCCCAAAACCTCTTACAAGCTCACTAAAAATGAGTCTTAGAAAAGGTAACTCAAAAAGTGGGTAAGTATTTGCATCCAAATGGAGGGGTTGTCTAACCAAGACCATGCTTCCAAAAGTTGAGTTTCATCCATCTTGATAATCTAATTTTTGGAAGGGTCTTCTAGTAAACTATGAGTTATCCTAGGGTTAAAAGTAACCCTAACCCATAGGTATATCAAGTGGGATTCCTAAAAATGGCCCAAACACAACTCTAGGTGCCTTTTTGACCCCCCAAAACCCACTTAAAGCTTACCTACGAAATTCAAATGAAATGACCCTACATCAAGCTCTCTAACCAAGGGGTTCACAAGATCATTTTATGTGTTACTTACCTATGTTGGTGATCATCCAATCCTCAAGTGGACATGTCATTTCCACATGTACACAATAAAAGTGAAAAGTGACACCACAAATTTTATACATCACAAAGACACATGGCATTTCTACTTGAGCATTGCATAATTAAAAATTACAACTAACAATTTACAATGAACATACATTCAAGAACATACGATTACAAAATAAAGCACATTACAATGAGGTTTTATCTCTCATTAGATGCAACCTTGGCTTGCACTGAATTCACATAGGTCTATATTTGATTCCCCAATTTATTATAATGGTCAAATTCCTTGCATACTAAATTCAAACATCAATAGTCCAAGAAATCATAATCTATAATAGATATGAAATGACCATCATTAAATTTTTTTTAAAAAATCTACATCATTATGTAACTAGTTTGGAATTCACATAACATAAGCAATTTAGCTACTTCCCACATGGAATCATATGCACACATAGACAACATATATGCATCCAACTTTCAATACACAATAGGAAATCACATTTCATCATAATGAAATCAAATCACCATTTCCTAATTAATCCCATAAGCACGTATAATCCATTGCATTATCATAACATACATTAAATAAAATATTCCTTAATACAATTTAGAATTGTATCATAAAATAATCATCATGAGAATCATAAGATATATTCCTCTAAAATCTAAAGTGATCAAATCCATGTCATATGGTGCATAAATTCATAGTGCATCAAAATAAAGTATCAAATACTAGTTCTATCATAAGAAGAACTAATAAGATATGATGGACTCGAGGTGAGGCCTTACAAAAAAAATAATTCCAACACATATCTTGATGTAGGAGCATCCTAGGGTAGTTGGAAATCCTGCATCACCAAAAATATGTTTTGGTTTGATTTTGGTTTTAGTAGTAAACTCAGTTGAAGACATGAGGTGCTCAGTCACTTTGGTGGTAGTTCTCGGTTGGAAGATGTGTTGCTTCACTGATGGAATTGATGACTGGACTTGGGGGTTGTTTAGTGGTATTCTACTTGGAGTACATTGTCCAGTGGTAGTTGTTTGGTGTGTTCATCTTGGTGGTGTCTTTCTCAGTAGCATATTACTCGGTGGTGTCTGTTCAGTGGAGTTCGGCTCGGTTGTGCCTTTCACTGAGTGGTCTACTTTTGGTATTCTCGTTCACCAATGGGTTTCTATGGATTGGGTGGACATTGGAGATTACATCCATGATGTGAAGGGGTTTTTGGGATCATGTAGAGTTCTGAGGCATGTGGATTTGGGCATTGGATCTTGTGTGGACCTAAATATGATTTGGTTCTTTCTTCTATGTATTTAGTGTTTAGTTACAGCTGACTGGCTCATTTAATATTTGTTTACAAGCAAACTTGTGGTTGTGTTGTATAAAAGGAAGTATGTAGGTATCATTTAGAGGGGGGAAAAATAGAGTAGAGAGTTTATAGTAGATAGTAGTAAGTGGGTAAGAGAGAAAATTGTAAGATTTCTTAGTCACTTGTGAGTGCAATTTTAGATCTGGTTTCTCCCACTTAGCTATAGAGTAGATTGGAATGTTGGATCCTGTGAGATCTTGTTGGTATTATTTTTGTAGTTGGTTCTAACCGAGAATTCTGACATGTTTCATGTAATTGAATCTAAAAATGAATATGAATTGATATAAGTTTTTATATCTCTGTGTTGTTGTGTTTCAACTATTTTCTTGTTGTTGGCTGCAAGTTTGGACAACCTGTTCTTGGATCCTCTGATCTTGACTACATCAAGTGATATCAGAGCTAGTTCATTTCTTGTGGAGCTTAGGGTTTTCAAAGATCTAGAGAGATGCCTCTAAGAAGAATGGACCCTAGGGAAATTGTAGATCTTTCTAAGGAAGTGGAAGTAAGGATAACAAAAAGATTTAGAAGGAGATGACAACAATGAAAAATGAAATCATAGAAGGTATCAGAAATGTTAGATTACATAGAGGTCAGAGAATGAATGATGGTTATGAAGAAGCTGCTAAAGACTTTAAAGCTACTGGATCTAGTGGAGATGATAGATCCAATTAGATGGAGAGACCTAGAGGAGACAAATATGATCGGTTGTAGAGATATGGAGCTCGGTTGAGTACAAGCTACCGAATGGAGGTGTCCAATTTTTTAGGTACATTGAGACCCGAGGATCTCATTGATTGGATCAGTGAGTTAGAAGACTACTTTGAGCTGGAAGACATTGAAGAAGCTCTTAGAGTGAGGTTGGCACAGACTAAGTTGAAAGGGAATGTTGCTTTATGGTGGAAAGAGTTGTAGAGGGACCGAGAAGAAGAAGGTGAGATGAAGATCAATCGGTGGAGGTTGATGGTGATAAAGATAAAAGCTAAGTTCATTACTTCTGACTATGAACTTGCATTGTTTAAATTACAAAATCCAAAATAGAAGGAGATGATTGTGGATGATTATACTGAGGAGTTCTACAAGTTGACTATTCGGTCTGGGCATAGAGAAATTTCTAAGGAAAAGGTGGTGAGGTATGTCAATGGTTTGAGATTCAATATCCAAGATGAGATTGGTATGTTGATAATTAATTCTGTAGAGGATTCTTATTAGTATGCATTGAGGAATAAGACAGGTTGAAAAGAAGACATCATGGTAATTCTCGAGGGAAAGAGAAACAAGAACATTAGATGAAAGATAAACCAAAAGTTGAAGATGAACTGAAACCTGTTGAACTAAGGAGAAGAACAGGTAGAGGTGTATTCAGAGGTACTTGTTATAACTATGGTGAAGAAGGAAATCGGTCATTTGAATGTCGCCATACAAATTGGAAGGTCGATAGTCACCAAAATGTTGTGGTGAATGAGGTTACTAAGAATCAACCTGAAGTGGAATGTGTGACTCTCTTGCTTAGGAGAAATTTACAACCGTTGAAGAAAGATGATCCTTGTGAGAGGAAGAACTTGTTCAGGACTGTGTGTAAGTCTGGTGATAAATTGTATACGGTGATTTTTGATGGAGGAAGTACTAACAACCTAGTTGCCAAGGAGATGGTTCAGAAACTTGGTTTGAAAAGGTTGAGGCATCCTTGTCCTTAAATGATAATTTTGGTACAAGATGGTCATGCAGTAGAGGTGAAAGAGAAGTGCATGGGGAATTTTCACATTAGTACTTATAGAGATGAAGTATTATGTGACATTGTGGAGATGAGTTCTTGTCATGTTCTACTTGGGAGACCTTGGAAGTATGATAGAGATTCTATTCATGACTGTAAAAGGAATTTAATTACTATCCTGAAAGATAGACAAAAGTGTATTTTGATTCCTTTGAAGGATGAAGGAAAGGGAAGGAGGAACTTGAGCATTGGTAGCATATCTGAGATGGTTGCAGGGGTTGGTGCAGACATTCAGATTCAAGGATTTGAAGGTACTTTATAGAGTACTAGTGGAAAAGGAAGCAATATAAGAATCGAGGGAAGAGTTTTCCAGTTGAGGACATGTATATCAAGAACTAGTTTGGGATCTATGTGCTGAATCCCAACAGATGTTTGTCCAGCTTCTGAGAACATCTTTTCACACCTGGGGTGTTTGATACTGGAGTATCCTAGGGTAGTTGGCAATACTATATCACCAAAAAATGTTTTGATTTTGTTTTGGTTTTAGTAGTAAAATTGGTTGAAGACTTGAGGTTCTCAGTCACTTTGGTGGTAGCTCTCAGTTGGAGGATGCGTTTCTTCACTGAAGGACTCAGTGACTGGACTCGAGGGGTGTTCAGTGTTCAGTGGTACTATACTTGGAGTACACTTCTCGATGGTAGATATTTGGTGTGTTCAACTCAATGGTGTCTTTCTCAGTAGCATATTACTTGGTGGTGTCTGTTCGGTGGAGTTTAGATCGATTGTGCCTTTCACTGAGTGGTCTTCTTTCAGTGTTCTTGTTCATTGACAGGTTTCTATGGATTTGGTGAGCATTGGAGATTGCATCTGTGATGTGAGGGGGTCATTGGGATCCTGCAGAGTTCCAAGGCATGCATATTTGGGGCATTGAATCTTGTGTGGACCTAAATCTGATTTGGTGCTTTCTTCTATGTATTTGGTATTTAGTTGTAGCCGACTGGCTCATTTAATATTTATTTACAAGCCAACTTGTAGCTGTGTTATATAAAAGGAAGTATGTAGGGATCATTTAGAGGGGGCAGAAAAAAAAGTAGAGAGTTGATAGAAGATAGTAGTAAGTGGGTAAGAGAGAAACTTGTAATATTTCTTGGTGGCTTGTGAGTACAAGTTTAGATGTGGTTTCTTCCACTTAGCTATAGAGTAGACTGAAATATTGGACCATGCAAGATCTTGTTAGTATTATTGTTGTAGTTGGCCCTAATTGGGAAGACCTTACAACCTAACATGTTGCATGTAATTGAATCTAAAAATGAATATCAATTGATATAAGTTGTTATATATTTGTGTTGTGTTTCTGATGTTGTCTTGTTGTTGGTTGCAAGTTTGGACAACCCATTCTTGGATCCTCTGAGCTTGACTGTATCATATATGCATAATCTGGACATCTCAACAACCTGCAACACACACACACACACACACACACACACACACACAACTAATTTATTTACTACATATAAGCATGAATACATAGATTTTAAATATTGATGGTTTTTTAAATGTAGACAAGAAAATAATTTGATTTTTTAAAAATAAAAATAACTAAAATTATATATTTGGATACTATTTTATAATTTTTAAATAATTGATATATGTTTAAAAATTCTAATACTTAAGAAAAAACCCATCAAAAGTAATAATTTTTTTTTTTTTAAAATGACTTGTGCTTTGTGTAATTCATTTCTCCTCTTTAATTTTTCTCCTCTTGGTAATTTATTCTTTCCTCTAGTAATTATTTTAATCATTACACATTTATCTTGGTTTTTTGCTTCTATTTATTTAATTGCTTTGGATTGAAATGTTGTGACTATTTACTTTATAGGTTAGGTATGACTTTCAGTGAAAAACGTCGACCTTTTATTTATTTATGACTATTCACTTTATGGGTTAGGTATGACTTTCAATTAAAAACACAAGATTTTATTCTAGATTGAAATGTTATGACTATTTACTTTATGGGTTAGGTGTGACTTTCAATTAGAAATATCAACCTTTTATTTGTTTGATTTATTGCAAGTCAAATCCATGTAATAAAAATATCTTCTTTTTAAATTCATTATCATAAAATAATTTATTTTTCAAGTAGGTGGTTGAGATTTTTTTTTGAAGAGTTATTTTATTTTATTTATAAATAAATTTTTATTTATCTATTTAAAAAATGGAAAGAGATTATTGAAGAGTTCTCCTAATAAGTTATTCTAGAACTATTTTATTTACTTTAAAATTAATTTAAAATATTTTACTTCAATTTATTTATCTATTAAGTCAAAATTAAGCAATCAATTTGAACTAAGCTATGTTGGGATAAGGTGTTGTACAACTTGCATATAATTTATAATGTATTATTAGTTCCTGCCAAATGAAGGAATACTTATGCATTCATGCATCTTATTTTTTCTATTAGTTTAACCAATTATAGTATTGAATTTAATTATTTGAAAAAAAGGTCTAGAGTTGTCATTTTTACACATTTTTTCATAATTAAAAAACTCATTTTTCCTCCTTCCCTATTGACTTATATTCTAAATAGTCTGTACAATTTTTGTGAGAAAAATATATTTTAATTTAAAAAATAAAAAATCTCCTACAACCAAAGCTTCTGACATGACATAAAGTTTTATTTCTTCTTCATCATGATGAGTTGTCCTCTTCTATTCAATGCATATTTTGACTTTTTGGTTCACAAGTCTTTTTTTAACACTACATGCAAATCTAGGAAAATCTAGGGATATTTTTTCTATTCCCCCATTATATTATGTAGTGAATGATAATCCATTTGTTTCCATTTATTACCCTATTTAATATACTTTTTGGAAGTGCATACATATATTGTAAAATTTAAGTAGATTTTTCTACTCTTCAAAATACTTCATGGTTGATAGCTGAAATTGTTTTTCCATTATGATATTATTAAATGTACATTTCAACTAACATGATCTCTCATTGAATGCATGCTTATATCTTAAGCTTTCTTGATCCCTACACAGAAATTTATTTGCAGACTATATTGGTACAATTTGTGCCTTTGTTTACAACAAGAGTCTTCAATATATGCACACACCATAGTTCTCTAAGAAATTCCACTTAAAGCACAATTTTTGGCTCCTCCCAGGCTTCCTGGGATAGTGAAGCACATTGGTTGTCAATCTCTTTGCATATCTCTATGAACATTTGAAAACTCCAAGTGAGCCCCTTCCTATTCAACCTGATCTGGAAGGCTGCATGCATTTGTAAGGTAATTTGTTCATCTCAAAATTTGATATTATCATCCATGCACTTATGGTTGTTGGGATAATGAAAAGGATATGTACTGAGAGGGGAGGGGTGAATCAGTACTGTTAAAATTTTTTGATCAAATCTTGTTAACATTGTTCTTCATTAACTGATTGAGTAGATTTGCATATACCAAACATGTAGTATCAATGTTGAAATGTAAATTAATGTAAAGTAAATAATACACATACATAAGATTAATTACTCATGACACTAGTATTTTGGTATCGCAGAAAACCCCTTTTAAAAGGTAAAAACTGCAGTGGGGATGAGACCCACAAAACTTCACTACTACAGAAATAAAGTTAGCATGTTAAAGATTTAAAAAATGATCACTTCTGATGATCTTACCCTATTAGGAGTAACAATAAGATTTATTAGATCTACCTCATGTGAGACTTTTGCAACACAATCTATGTGTGCACTTAGTTAAGAGATTTATAATAAGATGGTTAAGTCTACTTTGTTAAGAGATTTATGATGAACTACAACTGATTATATGTTGGAAGTCATTTGTTGATATTCAATCGAGTCGCAGAAGTGATGATAAACATTATCAGTTAATGTATTTTCATTGAACTCAACTTATTTGAGTGTTATTATGGTGGAAAACATTTGTTATGTATTGAAGATTTGGAATAAACCATGTTTATGTGGTCGGTAAAATGAAGAGTTCTGTATACACTGAGTGATAGTAATAACCAAGTAAAATACAGTGTATACCGAGCAACAGTGGTAACCGAGTAAGGGATTACCAATATAAGATAGTTAATACTAAGACCGAGCAATTGATTCTAATTGAGATCGACTTGGATTCTGATCTAGCAATTGTTGATTGCAAGGTAAAAGATAAAGTTTGTTATTTAATCAAACGGTTAAGAAAATTCAAGGAAGATCAGACAACAGTGATTGAAACATGTTTTTAACACAACTACCAAGGAAGGATCAAGCATTAAAAAATGAACAATGGAGATTAAGAAACAACATCTAAAGGATGAATATTAAATGATACATGATGTCTATATAAGAGACAAGAGCTTCATTTCTAAATCATACAAGTGTGGATAGATGTTGAATGCGAATTTGATGAATGACTAATCAAACTGGTTAAAGACAAAACTAAACATTTCTGTAGAGATTGCAGAGCAAACAAAGGAAAGAGGATTACCGAGGAGAACAAGTATGATATGAACTGAAGTGAACAAATCGATCATAGGTATTATGTACTTAGAATAGATCTGTATCTACAAATCAGAGTTGTATTTGAATTAGATTATTACTGTATCAGTTTAACCATTGTTACAGATAAATATCTTAATCGAGTGGGATAATGAATCCTTATTATAACATTTAGATAATTTTGATTTTTTTTCTTGTTGACTCCATAGTGAATGTGTGAGGTCCTATGTCAATCATCCATTCAGAGTTCATACTTTCATGTTATATTGATCTGGATGATCCATTTATTTTGATACATTGACGTAATGGACTTTCATAGTATAGTTATCTTATGTTGACTCTATTTTGATGATGTTAGATGTATGTTTTTATACATATGATTCTCATATTTGATGACATGTTTGAAAATTTCCATTTTATGTTTCTAAATTGCAATTTTATCATGTGACATGTAAAAGTATATTTGGGTTCCAATTCTGCAAATGATCCATATTGAACAAGTTAATATGTTAGATAAGTGATTTCCAAGGAATTTTGTGTTTATCAGTTATATTATAAGGATGACCAAGTTCTGGAAAAAAAATAATGTATAATTTATGGTTGGATTAATATATTATAATGTATAATATCATGAATGTGTGAATTCTTCCTTGGATTACTGATACTCTATTCAAGTGTGCAGGTGAATAAACCATGGTTTCAAAATTGGGGAAACAAGATTGGGTTATTGTGAATATCCTTGTGAAGCCAAGTGATGTAATTCAAATATGACCCAGTGCTCTATTCTCCAAAACTCTCCATTCTTCCTTAATTCTACATCTCTCATTGATCAATAGCCGATTTGGAGGAGTCTCAAACCATTTTTATACTCTGATAATAATGACATTGACCCAAATGTCAACCTACACATGATCTTCAACACCATTCAACTATCCAAAGATAGGTGACTCTGTGAGATAATTTGGTCACCTTCTCCTTGATTAGTGCTCGGGCTCCATGTGGTATACAAACCTGTCAACTTTCCCAAAGTAATTTCTTGATACTAAACCGATACAAGATTGGTATTACAGTTCGCACAAAACTAGTTTGCATGCTGGTTGATTTCCATGACACGGTGGTACACTCACCACCTTCCCTCCATTTCACCACCTTTTCTGCCACCTTTCTCTTTTCATGGTTATAACCATGTTCTTCACCCATTGCTTTATATTACTATCTATTCCAATTATAAAGACCTCTCCACAAGATCTTTTGCAGCCTCTCTTCCACTATGCTGAATCATTTTAGCAATCATCACTGATGATGTGCATGTCATGTGAGTCATCACATCATTGTGTGGAGCTACATCACTATACGAATATACACATCCACCACCTTCCCATTGTCGAGGTCAAGCCACACTCATACTGAGATAAGAATGCCACTCTGCTTATCATCCCATCAGTATGTGTATATCAAATACGTCTGCCACCTTCTCACTATTCAAAGCCCGAATTCAACATCTAAAGATATTCATTGGTCTTGCTGACAGTTGCATGTCTTGTGGCTCGTAGCATGGCATAACTTAACTCACCAATTTGGTAGCTTGAAAGCCAATAACTAAATGGTATAATGGTTCTTGGAACCATTTATCAAAGAGTGGTTTATACATGATGACAGATTACTTACAAGACCGTTAGCATCATTAACGATGCTCACATCCACAAATTTGCAGACAATGCACATAAGACTCTTGAATCGGTCTATCTACCCAAAATGATCCACTTCATTATTACATTCTTTCATCAAAAGAACCGACAAAAAGAAACCTTGATTATCCTCCATAGTGACTATCAAAATTGATAGCATGTTGGCGCGACATTTGCAACCCGATACATAAACATATGATTTTAACTAACTCCAAAAACCAATGCATAAGGAATTACAATATGGGAAACTAGGAAATTGATAGCATGTAGTATTGACACGAGGGAAAAAGAAGTGACTAACTACAAAGAGCAATCACCAATGCTTAAAACACATTACAGAAAACTTCTACTAATTTCAAAAGCTAAGATTACAATTACCATGGCTCTTTGGCTATTGTGAGAGAGCCCAATTCTTTTCCACTCTCTTTTTACTCTTTTCCTCTTTCCTGTATATTTTTCTCTCTCTATCGGCCCCTACCTATGCAGTTACACTATCTCTTTAAAGAGATGTTAGGTATTTATAAAACTATACACAATATTTCCATTTTGGTTAATTCACATAACTAATTTCTAACTAAACTTGCAATGTGTCATGGAGTTGACAATGAAGTTGCCAACTTCATGATTATACAAAACATCTATGTCTAAGACACTTAGACTACTAAAATTTAATGGATTCTCACACCCAATAACATCAATAAGACCCCAAAAATCTTAATAAGACATATTACAATTTAACCATATAGGTCCATAATATTCTAGGATCTTTAAGATGTTCCCTATGCTGAGATGCCCCTACATCATACTCCTGAACTTAAAAGATTTCAATGTCCCATGGAAATGCATGGTTGAGAGTTCTGCAAACAAAGCTTTCGCTTCCTTGTCTTCATCACTGGGTCCATGCTTTTTTTGCGTACTCAATCTCTTTCAAATGACTCCCATCAATGGAGTGCATATTGGCTACTAGCCATCACTCTTCACGCTGCTGCTTCACCCTACTACCAACTTATCCATGCAAGAATCTGGAAGATTCTTCCCACCCTTCTTTTAGTGGTTTCTCTCTTGCACCTTCTCCCCAGCTTCAACTTGATGGAGACAGTATCAAGATCCCAGCTTAAAATCTTCACACACGCAATCGCAACTGCATCCTTATTGCAGCTATGATGGATCCACATGCCACCCGTTATATCTCTACCCACCAAAACACCAGACCTTTCGCTGGCTCTGATACCATTTTGTTATGTAGTTATAAAACTGTACCTAATATTTCCATTTTGGTTAATTCACATAACTAATTTCTAACTAAACTAGCAATGTATCGTGTAGTTGCCAATGAAGTTGTCAACTTCACGATTATACAAACCTTCTATATCTAAGACACTTAGACTACTAAAATTTAATGGATTCTCACACCCAATAACATCAATAAGACCCCAAAAAGCTTAATAAGCCATATTATAGTTTAACCATATAGGTCCATAATATTCTAGGACCTTTAAGATGTTCCCCATGCTAAGATGCGCCTGCATCACCAAGGTTAAACCTAGAAAGGGAAATAACCTAGTTGTAAATGTTATATATGTTGTAATTGTGATTTGCATGGTTGTAAATTTATTTTCTTCTAATTTTGATATTTTATTTTAGGCATGCCAATGTGTAAATGTGAGGTGCATTTGTAGTGTCAATTGGCACATATTTTGTGAGATGGAATGCCCATGTGGACTGTAAGGTTTAGTTTCACACTAGATTATTATGTAGTGTTACCATGTGGGGTAAGCTTGTCGTGGAAACCCAAAATCTTGAGTACTATCCTTGAAATTCGAAGGTAAACTCCAAGTGAGCTTTTGAAGGGTTATAATGAGTCCAATAGAGTAGTTAGAGTTATAAATATCTATTCTTTTAGTATTACTATCGGTTAGGGGTTGTTTTTTCTTTTTTTGAGCGTCAAAATCTCATTTATGGGCCTTCCTAATTACCTTTCTTGATTAGTGGCAAAAATGGGGAAATGAGAAGACCATCACCTTCTTCAAGATAGTGGAGTCTCTTCCATGCATGAAGTTGGCCAAGTGTTAGTGAAGAGTACTCATGTCATCTCTCTTCTTGTTTGGAAAGAGGTAAAGTTGGGGAGAGAGCCTTTTAGGGAGAAGGGAGAAGGGAGAGGAGAGCTGGGGTTGATTGCCCACTCTCCAATTTTGGAGACTTGTAGAATGTGCTTGAAGGATTTTTCTAGTGAGAAGCCAAGGGAAGGAGAACTAGGAAGGAGAGGCTCTTCTCAACCACCATCCATTAGCTAGGAGTAAGGTTGGTACTCCTAAATTCCCATGTGTGGAATTTTGTATTTCTTGTTTCAATGACTTGATGAATTCTTTTATTACAAATTTTCATGTTGAATAAATGTTGTTGTGATAGTATGTTAGTGAAAGAAATTTATTTTTGTACTTCTATTTTTCTATCTTGTTTGGTGTTGTTCATGGAAGTGAATGACATATATCTCCCTGGGGAGGGAGGAGAAATTCATTTGTGGGTGAAAGGCTTAGTTGGGAAACCATGGTAGTGTAGAGTCTCTTCTTGGGAAGAAGATGGATGTATCATGGATGTTATGGGCTCCATGTGCCAAATTATCTTGTGAATTATCATGGGGGAGATAAGGGTTTTGAGGATGTGTTTATAGAGCTCTTTGTTTATTTTGAAGTAAAAGCCTTGGGAAGGCATGTGAGATTTGTGCGTATTGAGGTATTTTGTTATGACATTATCCTACATGGTTATTCCAGCTTCACCCCTAATTGAGTCCATTTAGACCCAATTGTGCATAAACTTGGAGGGGAGTTATGTGTTTGTTTTAGAGTTATTTATGTGTGTTGTCTTTCTTCTATGTCACCCAACCTCTTCTTGTTTCCCCTAGCTCGGGGGTGACCTCATAGAGGCCTAGGATGGGAGGTGAGCTCCCATAGTTTGTTCCAAAATATTGTTTTGCAGATTTGTAGTTGTCCCTCTACTTGGAAGGATTTATGTTCAAGTTTGGAAATGAGGAATTTATTTGATTATAAACATTATATTTGAGAAATTAAGTTTCACCTCAAGCCATAGGGATGAGTTTTGTATAAATAAAATTTTGAAAACTTTTGCTTAAAATTTCTATAGAAAGTTATTGTAACAAGTTATGTTGAAAGGGAAGAAGTGTAATGGTTTTGTTTTCTATTTATGAAATACATACAAAAAAATCTGTTATATAGTGTACCTAACTGTAGAATTTATTTTAAAAAATGAAACATTTCTCTTTATGTAAATTGAGTTTAATCTGCATTTAAAAATATAGGAAAACTGTTTATCTTAATAATCATTTTCTGGTTTAATAAATTCCTAAGATGATATCTTTGTTCACAAATTGTAATAGATTTTATGATGTTAAGATCCTTCTTTCAGTTGTTCCTTAATTATAATTGTTTTTTTTACTTTACATATTCTTAGAATTGCATGTATTTTTATTTTACATATATATGTGAATCTGTTTAAAAAAAGCAATCTACATGTTTTCTTGTAAACATATCAGTTTCATAAAATTTTCTATAAAGAAATTTTGTTTACTCTCCTTATGTTTCCATACTTAATAGTGCAACAGAGATGCATATCACATTAATGTAGAGATACAATTTTGATTAAATTTTAATTTATATTTGAACAAAATATAAATTTAACTTCATTCTCTAAATTCAACCTATAGAAGGAATGCTAATAACCACACACACACACACACACACACACACACACACACATATATATATATCTTTAAAATAGAGTAAATGTTGTTGGTAAACAAAACAATATGACATTTTGTTTTTAAAGCAAGTAACTAATGTTGTTTAAATATTGAAAAAGAAAATAAATTTAATAATATATATATATATATATATATATATATATATATATATATATATATATATTATTGAAATTATATTGGAATGATGTACTGAGAGGGGATGGGTGAATCAGTATCTGTAAAACTTTTCTTGGTTAGCCCATTAACCCTTTGTCATCAGTTTGTAAATTATCTTATCTAACTATTCATCTTCCTTTATGTATATGCAATCATAACATAAGTTCTTTAATATGTAACCATACAAGAAACATTCATGAAAATAGATAACACATGACACAAGATATGATATCACAGAAAACTCATGTTAGGAAGTAAAAACTGTGGTGGGGATTGTTACCCATAAGACTTCACTATCTATAGATAAGAAGGGGCCGGTTAAGGCTTACAATTGGTCACTTCTAATGACCTACCCTGTTAGGAGTATTACAGTGGAGACCTGTTAAGATCTACTTCATTTGAAGCTTTAGCAACACTGTTAAGAGATTTGTAAAGAACTGTTAAGTCCACCTTCTACAAAAGGATTCTAGATGTGATACACTTGTTAGGATGAAACTACATAAGTCTTTGATCTGATGATGTATGAAATCTTTAATTGCTGATAACCCATCCAATAAAGCTTCCTATGTATGAGTAATCATCTTCTCATGATTGAATAATACCTTTCTCTACACATCGGTAGCCTCTGTGTGTTCTTGATAAATGGATATAATCTTTTTCTAAAATTTGCATGAATTCTACCTTCTACTCCTTAGATGCTCTTCACAGCTATCAACAACAATCAATTCATAATTCACAATTGATTGAACATCTATTTATGCTAGAATTTAGCTCTATTCTTTATTCACATTTCGCAAGTTAACTCTCAATCCAAGATTTACAACTTGACCTTGATATTTAGTTAGATATGTTTTGATCCATTAGGATGCTTTAAAACATTTACATTATGCTTTCTTGACCCTCAAGTAATGATTTAAAACAAATTAAAACTCTATAAATATAATTACAATGCTTTATATGACGTGTAAAACTCAGATCCACTATTTGTGAGTTCTCTAACTGATTGTCGGTTCTGATGGTCAGTTTGCTCTATCAGTCTGTCAGTTTTCTTTGTCGTCAGTGTTCCTTTCTTGAACTATTCATCGGGTGTGCCTTTTCTTCTATCATTAGTGATGATCTTCATGTTATGTTATTGACCCATCGGTGATGTTCTATTTACTTTGTTGGTCAATTCCATACATAGCATTTTCTCGTGACCTTTTTGTTCTGTCAAGTATGCTTGTTGTCTACCGGTTATGCTTGTAGTCTGCCGATTATGCTTGTATTGATGATCATTGTCAATGTTTTTCACTAAGTGTACTAATGGAAAAACTTAATGTCATCAATCTCCCCCTTTGACATTAGTATCAAAAACATTGATATGTGCAACATACTGAATGTATTAGTATGTACACCTATGTATACTTCTTCCTTAGTCATGAAATGACTCCCCCTATGTATATGTCAGTAAGTATAAGTATATATACTTTTCTTTCCCTTTTTTTTGATATATTTGTAGACATCCAAAAATATTAATATTATTATTAATACTAATTTCCCTCCTATTCCTCTAACTATTTCATTCAAATCAATTAAATAGTTTCATTTACCAATAGTTTAAACACTATTCTAATGTATTTTATTTAAATACATTTACCTCCACAAAATCCCCTTTTAATAAATTTATATTTATTAAAATCCTCCATTTTATTAATTATTCTAAGCTATGATTTATTCAAATCTAATTTGAATTAAATCTAAACCCTAGCTAGGAACCTATTAATCCTACTCTACAGCCTACCCTATTCCTACCCTATTCCCATCACCTCATATCCTAAGTATATTTCCACATTTAACTGCCCTCTAATCATGCTTAAATGGGTGATTCCTAACCTTTTTAATGTTAATGGGATGCTCACCCACATGGGGAAATTATTTTCAAAGTGGGTACCCATTCTTCTTAAATTCTCTCGTACAACCTTGTCTCCCCTTGTTGAAATATTGAGCCACTCAATATTAATGCCAATTTTGACTTAAAATTGGTCATATTTTCAAAGACATGTGCTTCTTATGTGGCTCTTATGTGGATGCCACATAGGTGCCACTTCATCCAAACCTCTTCCTCTCTCTGAAAACTCTATAAATAGAGGCCTTCTCCTCTCATATTTTCATCTCTCACTTTGCATTGTAATCATGCTAGTATTGTCTTAAAATTGTCATTTTTGCTTTCATGCTAATGCGCTTAGATGTTAGTTTATGCTTTCATTTGCTTAAATCATCTAGAAATCACATGTTAGGATCTTAATTGGTAAATAACTCATAGTTTTTTCATAAGACTTTCATATCATCCTTACTTGCATAGGTTTATATTATCATTTTGAAGGAGGTTTGAGACTAGTTCTTCATAACTAGTTCTTGAATCTTTCTTCTTGTTTCTAATATTATTGCATTTCTTGCATTGGGATCTATGGTAATTGTGTGTTTGAGAGAGCACACCCACATATAATCCAAAATAAGCAAATCAAAATGAGTGGATTAGGGTGTGTGTTATTTACTCATTTTTAGCTTAATCTGATGTTATTTGGTGTCTTTGTTGTTAGTTTGATCTCTTACATGCTTTTCTTGTCATGATATATATGCTAACCTACTAATGTTTGCATGTTTGAGCTTTCTCCCAACAGATTGAAGGATTCCATATACACATTCTGGCACACTCGGTGGGACCCACGTCCCTAAAATTTCTTGTTTCTTGTCTAAATTCACTCAAAACACATATCCGCGTCTTTGAGACACACACAAAGGCATTTACGAAAATGCTGATTTATCATGAATCATTGTTCAGCATTTTCGTGAAATGACGTCTCTGATTTAAACCGGTGTCTCCGCCTGATACTCCTATTTTGACTTTTTATTGACCCTATTCTTGATTTATCAAGTGTATTTGTGTTTCTTTCTTCTTTTCTACATTTGAACATTCTATTTTTTAGCAGAAGTCAGTTTTACAAGCACGCATAATGGTGAAATTTCATTAAGAACACTATTTCTTGATAAAAAAATAAATAACAGTTTTTAAGGGTCAATTAGTTTCAAAATAGGTTTTGGACAAGTTTGGAAGCTCACTAAAAAAGAAAAGATAACTTATTGTGTCACTTTGTGTGGTGTTTTGTGTTTGCAGGAAAATTAGCGTCTTTAGAAATGCTAGTTCATGAACCAGCGTATGAGAAACAGGAATCAGTGTCTGCACCTGGTATAACAAATATCTACATCTTTCATGTTTTCTGGTTATTTCACTCACTGTTATTTCTGAACCAGAAAATAGAATTGACGTCTGCACCCTGTATTAGCGTCTATGTTCTAGCAAAGTCTTGTTTTGTGTTTTGCTAACAACTTTTGAGTGGTTTGTGCTAACGCTTGTCAAAGATTATTTTTTCAAACTACTAACTAGTTGTTTGCAGCACCGCTTGTCAAAGACGCCAAACTAAAACTACTCACGTTGTCTTGCAGGTTGCCTTGATCCAAATCGACCAAATGACCATGTTTGTAATCTTTTCTAGGCACTTAGACTTAGTTAGGAATATCTTTTTGATTAATCCTAAGTGACTATTAGGGGATTATGCTCTCTTCCTTTTTTGGGAAGATTAGAAACCTAGACACATTTACTTGGTGTTAAACAAATAAATCTTTGAAAAAAAACAACTTGTCTTGCGTGTTTGTGGAGAAAATGATGTTGGATAGGAGATTATACTCTTTTCCCCTTGTGGAAAAATAAAAAATCCAGACCCTTCTTGTCGCCAATCCCTTTTTATTTCCAAGTTAATCCTTTAGTTGGGCCTGCCGGTTGAGGAAAAAATCTCCCAGGAATGACCCACATAAGAACGAGGTGTAAGCCACACCACTCCAACTCACGTAAATCAAATTTACTCCTTAGGGTTAAAGCCTTAGGAGTCGGTTGGCATCTGAGCTTATACTCGGCTCTTGTCTAACTTAAGTGCGGCCTCGTGGTCTTAATCACGTTTACGTGACCACTTTTGTCAAGATGCTCTATGGGGCTATACACTTGAATCATGCTTGCGCGAACATAGAGGATACAATCGAACGGAGATCCATACTAAATACTCTAGGCTTAGAAGCTACTCGGAACACCCCCGAAAGGTGATAATTCTTATGCAAGGAAGATAGTAACTTCCCCAAGATCACTCATACATTTGTGCCACCCTGAGCGTTTGGAATCAGATAATACGACGTCATGAGTAGAGCCATTGCATTCTTGGTGATGGTCATATTCTGATTAGCTCTTGTGTGTGTGCCTAAGCTTACGATCAAGTATTTTCATGCTATGCCAAATTCCTTAGGTAGATTTTGTGCTTGAAGTGTTTGAAGAAATTGACAAATCCAATTCACAGACGAAACATTCAGCTTTCAAATTTGTCACGTTCTTGTATCCTTCAAGGTTGCTTTGTCCCTTATCAGATTGTTTTCAGACACATGCTTGTTATCTTCCGGTTTTGATTATGTTGAAAGTGGTTCTTGCCATAGAACAATCCTATTGAGAAATCAGAGCACAATCAAGCTTTTTGCCAGATTATCAAAAGACAAACATTTTTGGTCCTTTGTGAGATATGTCCTAAACTATTCATCCAAGATCAAGATCTACTTATAGGACATGACCGATTCCAAGAAACACAAAAAAGTGAAAACTCCATTACCACCCATGCAAAAAGAACAAAAGAACACAACTCGAGAGGCTACCAAATACCAACACATTGTCAATTCTGTCAAGCAAGAAATCCACAAACAAGAACTATTTGAGAAAGTGATCTACAACAGCAAGGTTGCTCGTTTCATGGGAAAATATCGTTTGAACTCCACTTTTGTTGCAATTGAACAATATGAATAGTCGGTTTACCACCACAAACACAAGTTCCTCCTCTTCTTGAGCTCACTTAGCTTACATCTTAGGACCTCCCTTAGGTTGCCATTTTTAGGAACACATCACACACTCATCCTAGCATGATCTTGCATCAACCAAATCAGTCCTAATCAACTTAGCATCATCTTAGTCATCATTCAAAGCGTCCCTTATCACCTAGGTATTGCATACCATTTTGAGTTGCTAAAACCTACATCTTAATCAAACCCCATCCTCAGTATCCTTAAACTAAGCATTGTTTTGGGATAATCATTTTTGTCTTTTGCAACCTCATCACCTTGATCAAAAGGTTGGTTTGCATTAACAAAGAATCTTGTCTGCCAAAGACCACAAGTTTGTCTTAGGTAGATAATCATATCCACTTGATCTTGCACTAGGGAAAGAAACCCTTGATCCTTGCATACATCAAGCCATCCTTAATCCATAGAAGTGCATCCATCATCGTAAGCATGTCCTAATCTTAGTATTATCATCCTTAGTTTCCTAGGTGCATCCTTGCATACATCTTGTATCTCATATTCCTTTAGGATAATCATTTCATGCCACCTATCACACGAGCCACTAAGAAGAGGAAGAACATGGATCCTAATCTAGCCACTAGCTCATCTAATCCTACGACTGAGAACACCAACACCATGGTCACTTATGTACCTCAACCCAATGATCAAGTGGAACATATTTGGGTAGACACTAATAAAATTCCCACTCTAAGTACCGTAGAAACTTTTATCAATCATCCAACGCTTGTCCACATGATAAATGCCATGAGTGGACATAATAGCAAATAGGTACTCTTGGACATCCAACAACAAGGACTTCAACTTCCACCTTAGATTATACCCACACTTGTTACACGACCTATGACACCTCCAGGGGAATGTCCTTATCCTACCAGAAACAAAGTTTTTGATCCATTTTAGCGAGCCCTACAAGTGGGAACCCTTCTTGCACAAGTAGTGCATCCCTCCATTCCATCTCCCATCATACACACAACACCTACACCTACCATGGAAATCCCACCTCTTGATTCCATGTCAGCACCACAAACAATACCCCCTATCACTATGCAAACACCTCCACAAGCCACCATTACTCCTCCTTCACAAGCGATCCCAACATTCATTGCAAATTTTCCACCACCACTAGTTAGCCCACAACAAACCACCATTTCATCTATTACTATTCAACCTATTCAAAGAGCTACAACTAGTTCACAACATCAAAGCACCCAAGTATCCATGCCTATTCCGCCATTCTTCACCATAGGTATGCCACCTACCAATGCATATAACCAACCCTTATTTCCACAAGGATCTTCTTTTCCCGCACCTCCAGCAACACAATCACAACAAATGCCAATGGTTCCACCCCAAACATTGTTCAACCCAAATCCTCCTATATTGCAACCATTCATGAATCCATTCGCCATACCCCAAATTCCCATACAACCTATCCAACAGCAACAACAACAACCTATTCAACAACAACAACCTATCCAACAGCAACAAAAGCAACCTATCCAACAACAACAACAACCTATCCAACAACAACAACAACCTATCCAATAGCAACAACCTATCTAGCAGCAACCCATCCAACAGCAACAAATCACTAACCCATTCATATCCCAAGAATAACAATAGCCAATCAACCCTTTCATAGCTACACATCATGCTCCTCAAATCACACAACAATCACAAACACAAACACAGGGGGAAAATCCTTTTGTGGCACAACCAATGCAATAGTTTGCTAGTCCTTTTATCCAACCCCTACAACAACAGCAAACTCATCCTACTAGTTACATAGCTATGTCATCTTCTGCTGCATCACAAACAATTCCCCCTCCTCAACAAGTTCTCACTGGGGGCATTCTGCCACAAAGCACCTATATGGGTACACAGCAAACTCATCCCGCATATCCTACGCTGCAACAAATGCAAACATATTTCTAACAGCTGCAATAATCTTATCAAATGCCAACACCTCCTCCATTGCAGTATTCCACTCAACCCCAGCTTCCACCATTGCAACCTGTATACAGTGACCAGCAACCATTCTATCAAACACCACAATATCCCCCACAAAATCTTTCATATTCATCATTTGATCCATATCATGCACAAGGCAATCCTACAATTACAATCAACAATCCTCCCCTGCAAACCAATCCTGAATGGAAGGAAATGAAGAATGCTCTCAAAGAGCTAAAAGCTGGGACAAAAGCCAAAACATTCAAGTTCGAAGAAGTATGTCCATATCCATTTGATAGATCCATCACTACTATACCCTTCCCCAAACACTTTGAGACCCCAAAATTTGATAAATATCGGGGGAAGGGTGATCCTGTGAGTCATGTAAAATAATTCTACATGGCATGCCAAGAAGTGGCCTGCAGTGATAATTTTATCATGATACTATTTCCCAAAAGCTTGGGAGGCACCGCCCTTGAGTGGTTTTACAAAATTCCTTATGGCACAGTCTCTACTTTCGCAGAGCTATCCAAAAATTTTGTCGCCCAATATGCGCATAATGTTGAAAATGAACTCTCACTCCCTGACCTATGCAATTCCAAAAAAAAGGGAGGAGAAAGCTTGGCTGATTATCTTCAACACTGGCAAGGGCTTACCACAAGGTTGTCGTACCAACCCCCGGAACAACATCTTATCAAGATTTTCATTAACAACCTTCATCCTAAGCTTGCTTATCACATGTGTATGAATTGTATACAAACTTATCATGATATTGGGATCAAAGGTATGGACCTTGGACGAGGCCTCATTGAAGAAGGTACGATTAAACATTACAAAGAATCCCAGCCCGATAAACATAACAATGACCGATCATGATATTGGAACAAAAACAAGAATGTGGTCATAGATGGAGCCACTGACACCAAACATGTCCAGGTTGTGGTAGCAAGTCCTAATGTGAAACTCAGACTTATCAACAAACACTAGTAATGTATTCACAACCTCCTCCCATGTATCAGCAACCTGCTCCCACGTATCCTCAACCGTAGTATCATCAAAACATGCACCCTCAAGGCGCGCCCATATATCCTCCTCCAAGAACAGCTCATCAACACAACTATCAAGGTCCTATGAATCATACAAATGCTATCTTAGTCCCTCACAGACAACAAAGATCTCACACTTCAAATATGCCACAATGCACATTTACTCCTCTAGGTGAACCCATAGATGTCATCTTCCACAAGCTGGTCCAAGCAAAGCAAGTCATATATCCTAAAACGCAGCCATTTGATGACTCAACTCCTAAGCCTGCTTGGTATAAAGACAATGAGTACTATGAATACCATCATGTCAAGGGACATACCACTATCAAATGCATGAAACTGAAACATTATATCCAAGATCTCATTGACCGTAAGGATATCGAAGTGGATTCTCTAGCTCAATCATCGCCAAATGCAACCCTAAAAGTTTATCAAAATGCATTCCCTAAACACACTTCCGGTACAGGTCCAGGAAATCCTACTCAGCCCTCTAATCAAGGAAAGGGTAAACAAGTAGAAAGCACCGATTGAAAAGATTATACCAATGCTTATATCAATTATGATAATCTCATCGACTGCATATCTCAAGTTCAGTCCTCAGTCAATGTCATTCATGTCAAGGGTGTTGATAATCAATGCGCGATTACTACTCACAGAGGAAGGATAACAGTTGTAGGTGTAGGTCCTGCCCCATCTGTTGGGACTCAATATAACATTTTGGAACACCTCGGGAATACTCCAGCCCAAATTTATATTCTAGATCTTCTCCGCACATCACCCACCTACCAAGAGATTCTCAATAAAGCCTTGCATGATTCCCATGTCCCCAGCAACATCAACCTCACTGAGTTTCAAAACCTTTTCGGACACCTATCTACATCCTGTGGGGTCTCATTTAGACCAATAGACATCCCCTCCGACGAAACCGATCACAATCTCCCACTCTGTATCACTGTCATGGTTAAAATTTTTGCCATCAAACGGGTCATGATAGATAATGGATCGGCCCTAAATTTGTGTACTCTAAAATTCATAAAATAGTTGGGATGCACTAAGGCTGATATCACAAATGAGGTCATCACAATAAAAGCATATGACAACCTGGAGCGTACTTCTGAAGGCACCATTATCTTACCCATTCAAGTGGGCCCGGTTATCCAAGAAACATTATGTCATGTTGTTGATCTTGACCTTCCCTACAATATCCTCCTCAGACGCCCATGGATTCATTCTATGCAAGCCATTCCATCCACCTACCATCAGTGCATTAAATTCCCATACAAAGGCACTGAGATCACCATCTATGTAGATCCCAAGCCTTTCGCATACTGCAATGCATTGGAGACATCCTTTCCACATTCCACTCATTGCCCCAGGATTGATATTGGCTCTTCTGTCACTAGCTCATCTCAAATCCATTCAGATCCAGAGAAAATCCTCTCCTCCACCTTGTCCATGGTCAAGATCAACAACAAAGGATGTGGTGAGTACACTTTATCTGATGCCTTCGCAGTTGGAGCATTGCCTGTTGATCCCCACACTCAAGGACGCCAGCCTAATTTAAGGAAAACAGAATCAGAAATAACCAGGACACTACAATTTGGTCCTACCACTTTTGTGTCACAAGGTATTTTGGTTGGCCAAGAAATGGAACCAAACATTAATCAATGGATATACAAGAATCCATCACCTCAGGACACAAGTCAGCTCAATTACTTCAAGAAAAAGTATCCCACAACACACAAACTAGTGACAGAAAAATGGAACTATCAAGGGGGTGGCCTTGGTCATGAAGAACAAGGGATGAAAGATCCCATTGTACCTACCTGACTTGAAAAACACCTAGGTCTTGGTATGGGCTCTGACACAACTGGGGGCACCAATGAGTTCATCAATTATTCCTCTTGTCAACCCCTGGGTGAAATCATTGACATCGAAGATATCCCGGAAGAGAAAATTGTGAAAGCTTATGATGATGTTTTTGACCATGAAACCTTCTTAGGCAATGTTGTCCTACAACAACTGTCCATCCTCTTCATTAACCTCCCTCTCGGCCATCCTGAACTCATAGACTGGGACCAACCAAGTGTCATATACGTTGATGAGTTCCAAAGTGAGGACGCGCTTCTAAGCTTTATGGGAGCAATCGAACAAAGTAGCGACCAAGGGAAACATTCATCATATGTCTACAAATTGGACCCAAAGGCATACTTTGGGGAAGAGGAGAACTTTAGCCGCAAAAATGATACAAAAAATCAAAATAAAAAAGAGAAAAATCAATCTTCTAGTGAAAACCCCTCTGGGGCACTATTTGATCACAAAAAAGTAAAAAAAAAGGGTGTATCCCCTGGTGAAAACCTTTCTAAGGTGCTAGAGGATGAAGATTCTCCTCTTCTTCTTATCCAAGATTATAGGCCTAAATAGTCATCGATTCTCATTGAAGAAACAAAACCTGTTAACCTGGGTACCAAGGAAAATCTTGCCATCACATATATAGCAGCATCTCTGTCTGAAGCAGAAGAAAGTGATCTTATCACTTTGTTAAAAGAATCCATCAACAAGTTTGCATGGTCTTACTCTCACATGCCAGGGTTAGACCCCAACTTGGTGGCTCACCATTTAGCAGTGGACCCAAACGTCAAACCTGTTAAACAAAAGCTCAGAAAGATGCATCCTAAAGTGGCACTACTTGTCAAAGTAGAGCTGGAAAAATTACTCCACGCCAAGATCATCCGCCCCATTTATTATTCTGTTTGGATTTCTAATATGGTGCCCATTGCTAAGCCAGACAAATCAATCAGGATATGCACTGACTTCAGAGACCTCAATAAGGCATGTCCAAAGGACGATTCCCCCCTTCCAAACATAGACATGATTGTAGATCTCACAGCAGGACATGAGATGTTGTCACTCATGGA
Source organism: Thuja plicata (assembly GCA_018584345.1). Taxonomy (NCBI): domain Eukaryota; kingdom Viridiplantae; phylum Streptophyta; class Pinopsida; order Cupressales; family Cupressaceae; genus Thuja; species Thuja plicata. The sequence goes on along the minus strand of MU225128.1, from coordinate 143,355 downwards.
TGGTTTTTTTGGATATAATTAGATCTGCATCGCAGAAGAAGATTAGCATAAGACAACATTCACAACCCCTTGGGGCACCTTTTGCTATAACATGATGCCTTTTGGCTTAAAGAACGCAGGGGCAACATATCAGAGAGCAATGACTATCATTTTTCATGACATGATCCACAAGATCCTTGAGGACTATGCGGATGACATATTGGCAAAATCAGTGAAAAGAGAAGACCACCTGGATGTTCTAGAATGTGTCTTTGACAAAATTGGACACTATTACTTAATGCTCAACCCTAATAAATGTGTCTTTAGAGTCACATCAGGGAAACTCCTAGGGTTCATTGTATCTCGACCAGGCATTGAAATTGACCCAAAGAAAGTAAACGCTATCATGGAGATGCCTCCACCAAAAACACTTCAACAGTTGCATAGCCTTCAAGGAAAATTACAATCTGTGCACCGATTCATCTCTCAATTAGCAGATAAGTGTCAACCATTCACTCATCTTCTACACAAAGACAACACATTCCAGTGGGATCCTCAGTGTCAGAAAATCTTTGACAAGATTAAATAATATTTGGCTAATCCACCCATCTTGGTGCCTCCTGTACCTGGTCGCCCGCTCATCTTATATATTTCTACTACTACCACAGCACTGGGGGCACTCCTTGCTCAACTAAATGATGAAGGCAAAGAAAG
>MU225128.1:115719-133720 GCA_018584345.1 Thuja plicata | reverse complement strand
TTTTCATAAGACTTTCATATCATCCTTACTTGCATAGGTTTATATTATCATTTTGAAGGAGGTTTGAGACTAGTTCTTCATAACTAGTTCTTGAATCTTTCTTCTTGTTTCTAATATTATTGCATTTATTGCATTGGGATCTATGGTAATTGTGTGTTTGAGAGAGCACACCCACATATAATCTAAAATAAGAAAATAAAAATGAGTGGATTAGGGTGCATGTTATTTACTCATTTTTAGCTTAATCTGATGTTATTTGGTGTCTTTGTTGTTAGTTTGATCTCTTACATTCTTTTCTTGTCATGATATATATGCTAACCCACTAATGTTTGCATGTTTGAGCTTGCTCCCAACAGATTGAAGGATTCCATATACACAATATTGTACATAACTATCTTTACATATCTGTTCCTTCTATACATACAACATACATACATTTCTATTCCTCCTTTTTTGATAATAAAGGCAAAGGTACTTACATCTTGTCAAAAAGGTGGGAATGTGAGGACTTGATCTCCTCCATCATATTTTCCCATTTATCCTTTAGTATTTCTAGAGCCATGTGCTGAAGTGATATCCTTACGTGTATCATAGATGTTGTCTACTACAGACATCTCCAGGGTTGCAATTAAGTTTCTTGCTTCAGAAATATGTTATTGTAGAATAGTAAGATTAGGTAAGATGTGTGCTTATAGTTCGATAATCTCACCTCTTAATTGTGTTTTAGAATCCCATATTTCTTTCCTTAGCTTTTTAGCCTCAATGACCCTCTCATGATGCACCTTGATACTATCTGCATTTGAGGTTAGGATTTGTGCACTAGTTGTGACATTAGAATCTATTTCTGCTAACTTGTCACTATTTTCTTTAGTAAACTTTTCAAGCGTGCACATATTTTGAACTAAGGTAATTGCCTTAGCAATCATTGTCTCTAATTGATCAGTTACTTTAGAGAGCTTTACCTTGTTCACTACCACTTCTTGGATAATCTTTTCATTTAACTTTTATGGATACTTTTTCTCTACTTGTTCTTCCATTGCTTGTTCTGCATCGATATTCTGGTCTATGATGGCATTGGTAAGAACAATTGTATGCTCTTTAGCTGTAGCATTTCGTTCAAGTTTCACCTCAAGAACAAGTTGTTGTAGAATGTCTCTTGCCTTGTCAAGTGCCATTGTTTCCCTATGTTCCTGTATCATTTTCTTTTGAATGGATTTCCTTTGGCATAGCACTCCAAACTCTTGAAGTTTATCTGTATCCAAAGTAGTAATATCCCAGTTTGGGACTTCTATTACTTCATCCATTGTGATAACCAAAATATCTTTCTTCAGTGCTTTCCTCTTCTTCTTCTTTGGCTGGGTGGTAGATTGATGTACTACCATTTGTAAACATTGAGATTGGGTTGAATTGGTAGGTGAGGGTCGAGAAGATGAAGTGTCATGTTGTTTCTGTTTTGAGTCCACCGGCTAGTTTTGTGAATACATCTCCTCATTGGCCTTAGGTTTATCAATAGATATATCTTGTTTTTTGTTTTGAGCTTTCATCCTACTTGAATCCTTCACTTATCTTTTTCTTCACCCTTTCTCAATGTATCCTCAGTTTTTTTATCTGCTTCTTTGTTCTATTCATTAGACACTTCTTGATGAGTGTCGATTGCATCTTTCATCTCTATATCTGTATCCTTTTGAGTATTGGATGCATCTTTGTTTTCATCATTACCCATGTCCTTGGGTATATCACCATATTTCTTAGATGATTTGTCCTGGCTTGATTGAATATCAATAACATCTATTAATATATTCATGTTTGTCAATGTATTGACTATTGCAGTGTCAATAGTTGAATCCTGTCCGTTGGTATTGCCCTGTGCAATATTTATATCTTCATCTTTTTGTACTTCTACTGTAGGGTCTTTTCCTATAGTGTCATTGATAATGTTGTCTAACCATGATTCATCATTTATATCATCAACTAAGTTACCTTTTATTAGTAAGTCATCCCTTGTATCTTCTTCATCTTTACTGAAGTCAATGTGAATTGGACTTGGTGGATTTTGACTCTCTTCACTTCGAGTGTGGTCAAGAGTAGTGTCTAGCCATTCTTCATCTACAATATCAGTATCTTTGGGGCCTTCTAGATCACTCTCTTCTTTATCCATTTCAACAGATGATTCATCTTGTACATCTTTGATGGTGATTGGTTCTTTCTCTGAGCTAGCTTCCTTAGTGGAATTTTTAAGTATCTTGCACCACTTCTTAATGCTATTCTGATCAAGATCAATTAGCTTTCCCTTGAGAAATTCATATGTTCTCATTTTTGGTGAGAACTCTTTTTCATACTTCTTCATCATCTCATCAATTTGTTCCTTTGTTGAATTAGGAGGCATAAGAGTAACAAGTACTCTTTCTCTTATCTCATTTTCCTGATGTAGTGCAAATGTCCATCTAGATGATAATCTCTTTGACAGTTCTTTGGGAATATCATATTTTGAGAATTCTAGTGGAACATAGTGATGTTTGCACATTTTAACAATTATTGCTTCTTCAATCTTATTTTGATCCTTTGTACTTAATTTTAACCATTTCCTTATGTTGGGATCATAAATAGATTGGGATTCTGAGATGCTCTTGCATATTTTCTCAATTTCTATTGGAACCAAAGGTTCTTTTTCCTTCTATATTTCTACATTAGCTTCATCCATAGCTGAGTCTTCTAGATCCTCATTTGTTTGAACAAGTTTCCTCCTTTTGGTAGGTTTCCCAACCAGTTGTTTTCCCTTTGATGTGTCAGGTTTCCTTTTATACACCTTTCCTTTTATCATGGGAGAAGGAGTTGCATCCTTTGTTGTTTGACTCCTTGTTCTTGATTTCTTAGGTGGAGGAAGAGGTGGTGAATCAGACTATTCTTCCTCTGATTCATTTTCCTCCGCTGTATCACCCATGGGTAACTGGTCCTTAGTGATTTCCTCCTTACCCTCTTGTTCCTCTTCACCTTCAAAAGGTATATTCAATTTCTCTTTCAATTTCTTTACCATTCTGCTTAACTATTTTACAGCTTTCTTGACAACAGGATTTGTTTTAATCTTTTATTTGGCCTCTTCATAGGTGCCAAATATTTGTTGTTTTTTGTCAATTAGTTCATTTTGTAGTGCCTCAATGCACTCATTTTCTTGTCCTATTTTGATTTCATATTCTAACCGTGAAAGCCATGACTTCCTAGGTACTACTGCTTGGATGTATGTGAAATCAGTATCTACCATGAAACATATATTCTCTCTATGTTCCTCTATCATATTTTCAAGAATCCTTGTTCTAGTTTGAAACATTTCCTTAATGGTTTTGAAATAATCATGCATTACATTATCAAAATTTGTTCCTAGTGATTCTATGAATTCACCTATCTGCATGGTTATAGGTCTGCTTGTGTCCCATACAACTTTTCCTATTGAAGGAAAGTATTCTTCAAAATAAAAGAATATGCACATTATGAGGGAACAAAACTTACAAGTGTTTTTTCTTGAAGATCTTATAGTGCACATGTTCTCCTCCAGTTGATGTAATAGGATCTTTGCAAGATCCATCTTCTTTCCTTGTTTGATGATTTTGTATGCTATGCTCATAGAAGTGCTTGATATTCTATTTATTCTACTTGCCTGGAAGATTTTATATCCTATAACACATGCACCAAACTTCAACTCTACGTCAGTGATAGTGTTGACCTTTGGTGCTCTTTTGTCTGATTCAACACCAGTCAGTTTTTCCATTTCCGCTAGGGATGGGTGCTTGTGAGCTTGTGTTTTATTGGTCATAGGATAACCAGTAACTATGTGAATAACATCCTTTGTTATTTTTTGTCTTATTAAGCCATAGAGTCTTGTTGTGCATTCTGCTAAAAATAATCTTTATCCATTCTGTTTTAAAAAATTTGAGAAAATGAAGTGCATTCATGAGTCCTTTTACTTCTAGATGCTTGTGCTCATCTTTGAGGTTTCTAGCTTCATCACATAGTGCCTTGTAGGCATTATCTAGGTCTAGATCTCCTATCTTTGAGATCTTGCAGTGTATATAGGACCTTACGTCCTTTACCAGCAAAATCCTAGGTGGGATTCTAGAGAATGCTCTGGAATCTTCAGGTTGTGATGTTATTTTTGGGTGCAGCTTGTATTTGGGTTCAACACAAGAGCCTCTGTTGACAAGCTTGAACTTTTTCTTCTTGTCATCCTTAATCTTTTCAACTCTAGAATCTGATGCCATCATGCTGCAAAAATTTAGGGCTTTTCACAAATAAAATAGTGCGGTCAGTGAATGTGGTTACTTATTGAATCTCTGTGATTGCCTGTGAATGTGAATGATTTGTGTCAAATTGATTTATGTTGGGTCACTCTCCAAATTTTTTTGAAATCACTCTACTCTGCTTTGCTTTGCTAAAAAATTTTGGGTGCAAAAATGAGTTCACCCGTTGGGCTTTTATAACTTGTGTGCCCTAATTTGTCATTAATGCTCACCAACTCATCGGTATACAAAGACTGAGGAATTCATAACATCTTCGGTGCTTGTGCAAAGCATCGGGGTTGCTAGCAGATTTAGTGACTTCACCAATTATGGTCGGTAAAGTGGCAAAGACAGCTTTCATTGACTCAAGGTTCACCACTATCTGTCGGTTTACACTTAGCAACTTGGCATTTGAGTAATGACTGATACATTCCGGTAAGTAGTGATAACTTTTTTGTGTGTGTTCACCGATACAAGTTTGTACCCAATAACTGACGGTTTCTTTTCAACAGCTTAGCAAATAACAATATATTGCATCTCTATTCATGCTAATATTACAATATGAACTATGTGTAATGGAACCGATGCATAATATAACTTGTCATAATGTAGTTCCATACTTACTTGTGCAATTTAGTTGAAAATGTTGATGTCACCAGATCCATTAGATAAGGTGTCACCATTTGCATTGCTTGTTCCAGCACCTTCAGTGTTTGTGGATTTTACTCGCATCTTGTTTCTCATTCTGTTGATGTCATCAATGGTATTTCCATTGGGATGAGTACTTGTATCTGTCAGTTGGTCTTTGCAATCTTTTACCACATATCCAACCTTTTGACAACGTAAACATGCCATACCTAGATTGGTCCAACCTCTTGACCTTCTGGTCCACTTTATCATACAGTTGGCAAAAATATGACCATACCCTCCACATGTTGTGCAGTTTACCCATGTGTTATAGTCCCAAACATATTAGTTACCTAGTCTTGTTGGTTTGTAGCTTTTATCAATTTTTTTTGATGTCCTGGCCTTGTTTTTCTTTTTCTAGCACTCCTCATGTGTATGCCCATTCATCTTGTAGGTAGGATAGTACTTGTCCATGTAGGTTTTCCTTTTTGGATTTTTCATTTTGGATCTGCAGTCATGTGCCTTGTGTCCTTTCTTTTGACATTTATAACAATTACTAATGAAAGTAGATTGTGCTTGAGGAATACCTTTCATTTTGCTTCTGCAAATGTTTGAGGTGTGGCCAGGTTTTCCATAGTGATTGCATGACATATTATTGGATCTTGGGATTGTGTAAGCATTCCTTTGATCTGGTTGATTAGAAGATTCACCATTCTCGTTGTACCCTAATCCTGTGTAGTTGTTGACTCTTCTCTATCCATCAAGAAAATCATCCATCCTTTTGTTGCTATCTTCAGATTTCTTGATCAATTTGTTGTGTTGATTATGGACTTTGATTTTGTACTTCAATTTTTCATTCTCTTCTCTTATCTCACCAAAGATCTGTGTTCTTTCAATGAGTTCAATATTTAATCTGTTTGCCTCTTGACTCATAAGAATAATCTGATTTGTAATCTCATGGTGATGCTCAACAAGTCTTTGAATTTTTTATTCTTTCTCTAACAGCTTCTCTATTATTTTCCTCCTATCATCAATAGCTAGTGTTCTTTCATTTTCAGCTTTTCTTGCATCATTCATGACACCAATCATTTTCAACATTTGAGTCACTTGACCGATTTGCAGCATTCTTAATTTCTCAGTCAGATGTTGATTGGCCTCATGTAGACTTGTGATCTTTTCATCTGATTGGTCTAATACTTTACTTGATGTTAATTCTACTATATCAAAGTAATATTGTATTTCTGATTCTTTGTAGTCCTTCTCATTCAGCTTAGTTTCCATAATCTTTCTTTCATCAAGAAATTTTCTCAAGTTGATTCTTGCCTCTTTATACTGCTCATAGTTTATCTGCATCTGTAATTGCTCATTTTCAATAGTCTTGTCCAGTCTATACTTTTCCATTGCTCTGATCTTTTCTCTTAAGTCTTTAAGCTTTTTAAGAAAGAGACTTAGCTCTGATACCAATTGTTGGAATTATATTGGAATGATGTACTAAGAGGGGAGGGGTGAATCAATACCTCTACAACTTTTTTTGGTTAGCCCGTTAACCCTTTGTCATCAGTTTATAAATTATCTTATCTAACTATTCATCTTTCTTTATGTATACGCAATCATAACATAAGTTCTTTAATATGTAACCATACAAGAAACATTCATGAAAATAGATAACACATGACACAAGATATGATATCGTAGAAAACTCCTGTTAGGAAGTAAAAACTGTGGTGGGGATTGTTACCCACAAGACTTCACTATCTGCAGATAAGAAGGGACCGGTTAAGGCTTATAATTGGTCACTTCGGATGACCTACCCTGTTAGGAGTATTATAGTGGAGACCTATTAAGATCTACTTCATTTGAAGCTTTAGCAACACTATTAAGTGTGCACTCTGTTAAGAGATTTGTAAAGAACTGCTAAGTCCACCTTCTATAAAAGGATTTTAGATGTGATGCACTTGTTAGAATGAAACTACATAAGTCTTTGATCTGATGATTTATGCAATCTCTAATTGCTGATAACATATCCAATAAAGCTTCCTATGTATGAGTAATCATCTTACCATGATTGAATAATACCTTTCTCTGCACGTTGGTAGCCTCTGTGTTCTTTATAACTGGATATAATCCTTTTCTGAACTTTGCATGAATTCTTCCTTCTGCTCCTTAGATTCTCTTCATGGCTATCAACAACAATGAATTCATAATTCAAAATTGACTGAACATCTATTTATACTAGATTTTAGCTCTATTCTTGACTCACGCTTCCCACATTAACTCTCAATCCAAGGTTTACAACTTGACCTTGATCTTTAGTTAGATATGTTTTTGATCCGTTAGGATGCTTTAAAACATTTACATTATGCTTTCTTGACCCTCAACTAATGATTTAAAATAAATTAAAACTCTATAAATAGAATTACAATGCTTTATCTGACGTGTAAAACTAAGATCCACTATTTGCAGGTTCTCTAAGTGACTGTCAGTTCTGATGGTCGGTCTGCTCTGTCAGTCTACCAATTTTCTTTGTCGTCGGTGTTCCTTTCTTGAACTGTTCATCAGGTATGCCTTTTTTGCTATCGTCGGTGATGATCTTCATGTTATGTTATTGACTTGTCAGTGATGTCCTATTTAATTTGTCGGTCAATTCCATACTTAGCATTTTCTCGTGACCTTTTTGTTTTGTCGGGTATGCTTTTTGTCTGTCAGTTATGCTTGTAGTCCGCTGGTTATGCTTGTACCGATGATCTTTGTCAATGTTTTTCACTAAGTGTACTAATGAAAAAACTTAATGTCATCATATATATATATATATATATATATATATATATATATATATATTAGAACATAAATAAATAAATTAATTAAATTAAATAAAAATATAAAAAGAAGCCCTATAACCCTTGCACAACAAGGTTATTTAATCTTCCATGAAATATCTTAGGCATAAAAAGAAAATAATGAAAATAAACAATAGATTCATTTGTATTACAGAGACCTTCACAAGAAAATAAGCTAGAAACAAAAATATTGCAGTTGTTGTAGCTTTGCATTGCAGTAGACAATACATGTAAAAATGTATATACATATAAATATATATACACACCCTTTAGTGTATATACATTTAAATATATATATTTCTTTTTTGCTCTCACAACTCCATCCTCATTGCTGCAACTTGCAGACCTGTAGATGTAAACAAGAATAGAGAAACAAAAAAAAAGAGGCTAGGGTTAGTAAAGGGGGCTGGGAGAGAAAAGAGGAGAAAACAAAATAGCAAATCTAATTTTTGGACATTTTTATTGGAGCCCTAACCCTAATTTTGAATCAGGGTTAGGGATTCTCCAATATAATAGAATATGTTAGTTTATTTAATTTTATTCCTACTTAGTGGATTTTTCTCTTTATGGGAATGGATTTTTTTTTGGATTTCTTTTGGTGGGAATCTTGGATTTTCTTTTTATGTGAATGGATTTTTTTGAATTTCTTTTGGTGGGAAAATGTTGGATTTTCTTTTTATAGGAATGGATTTTCTTGGATTTCTTTTGGTGGGGAAATCTATTAATCATTATTACATTATTAATAGTTTCCTTATTTAATTACCCACGTATTTAAATGAGCATAATACTATATGTTAGTATTATTATTTTTATGGATTGTAGATGTTTTATTTTTTTAATTAATAAGACATTATTAGAGCTTATTAAAATAAATTTATTAGAATAATCTAATATTTAGTATGTAGAAATTTAAATGGTTAATCTTAGTGGATATGGGAACTTAAACTTAATTAGTATTAGGATAAGGAGAATTTAATGCAACCGTACTAACTAGATTCAATTTGTTGAAGAGTTTAATCACTCCTAGGCTATCTATAATTAAGCACACTTATCAGACATGGAGAATACTGCAGAATCATTGACTAACTCTATGCCTACAAAGTTGAAAGATACAGAGATATCATAATTTTCATTGAATGGTCTAATTAATGTTAGTCAACTATTGCTTAAGTCATGGAGTACAGAAGTGAAGATCCTCAAAGATTCCTTTCAAGATATTCTGAAACTGGTGAGCAAACACTAATCCTATTACTTTTATTCACCTTTGTCATTTTTGTCAAAGGGGGCGAAGAGAGAAAATAAAAATGAATAAGGAGAAGGAGAAGATAATGTATGAGGGAAGAAGAGAAAAAAACAAACAAAATAGAGAAAGGAGAGATTGTTTTGTTTTGTTGGAACACTTAGTCATTTTTTTGTTAAGTGTTTCCATCAATGCCAAAGGGAGATATTTTTGGAAAGTGATCAATTTTTTGTGTTACGAGTCACTTTTGGTTGTCATTTATGGAAACACATCTGGGTTACAGATCGATTCCTATAAAGTTAAGTTTTGGTGACTCTGAAATTGACTAAGTACAAAAGCAGATATACAAAGGTATTTTGGGTATCAAAGACTGAGATCGATGAGTTAAGAAAAGATATCTTAGAGGAAGATAGTATGGGGTATGTGTGACCTCCAACTAAGATTGATTTTTTTTTGGTAATGTTTACAACAAGTTAGAGATATTTGAAGATAGACAAACAATAATAGAATAGTGATACATAGCAGCTGGACTGAAGCGATGATTAAGGACTTGTATGACATGGACTCCTGGTAATCACAGTTCGATTGTGAATTTTGATAACCTATAATTTGATTATGTAAGAGCACCGAATATGCATTTGATATTTGTTTTATTAAATGTATTTTTTATTGAGAGACGACTATGTAATATTCGTATTGAGAGCCGACTTGCTAAAGAAGAAATATATATATGTAAGATATTTTGGTTGAGTGAAGTATGGATAGATAGATGATATGTTTTTTTTAAGGATACAAATAGTAGAGAAGAGGAGGACATAGATCATTGATGAGCTATGAACATGAACTATCTAAGCATTAGAGATGCTTTTTTTGTTCATTAATGAGAACATTTTGTAATAGAGTAACATTGTAAGAGTTGTATGCTCAGTTGGCCCCTAACAGGGTGTTGTATACCTTTAACAGGGTTGTTATTCCTTTAACAAGGAAATGTACTATGTAATATTCAGCTCCTAATATGGACACTATGTACTTTAGTGCATGTTTGTGGGTACCATCCCCACCGAGGTTTTTCCTTGGCCAGGTTTTCCTCGACAAACAATTATGGTGTTATGAGTACTGTTTCATTTTCTTATGTTCTTTTCATTTGTGCATGCATATGGTTAATGTTTAGTTGGTTGAAAAGTTTAATTAAGTATGGTAATATTGATTGACCCCCCCTCTCAGTCTTACCTAATCCTAACAATATAATTGACCAGCTATGTTCAATGGGGAAGTATGAGCATTAGAAAAGAAAACCATTTGGATAGGTGCTGGAAAATTCTGATTTTGATTAATGGTTGTAGTAACAACTAGGGGAACAATATGTAATTGTTGGCCAAGTGGGTTTTGTAGACCAAATGGGTGGTGAGGGGGAATTGGTTTTGATTTTCCCTTATCACAACAATATTTGTGATATTCTTTAGCCTACTATTATTTAGGCCCTCCTTCTAGTGCCACTTATGTTGAGCGTTGTTTTTACACAAAGAAACAATTGGTAGTAAGAGATGCAAATTCCCCTCTTGAAAGAATAATGAAGTTACTCCAAAGGTTCTCCATGGTCGTGATACAACCGCTTGGAAATCTCAATCAAAGATAAATGTGAATTTTCACAAGGAGGCCTTTGCTGGTACAATTAAAAATCAAGATACAAAAAAAATTTAGCACTTTTTGTATTTTCTTGATTTTCAAAGTATGCAATTTCCTAACAATGCAAATCTAAGTTTAAAACTTACAATGTTTTTTTCTATCTTAACCAATTTCAAAAAAAATATCAAAAGATTCAGTAAGAAGAATTATAAGAAAATTTGTTGGATATGAAATATAACGGACATAAACCATCATTAAATCACGCTTGCAAATTAAATGATGAAAAAATGAAAACCCAAAAAACATGCATCAGATGAATTCACAATTTCATTTCTAGCAGATGCAATCTTTTGAATAAACTTTACCTAGATGAAAGATTTTTCAAAACTCATCAAATTGAGAAGCCACCAAATGTACGCACAGACCGGAAAATTTTATCTTTAAATGGATAGAACAAATGTTTCAAATCATTCACCACAACAAGATGAGACAATAATGATAAAATCTAAAGTAATTGCTCATAGATATATTCACAATAAAATGCAATTGGATCTATGAAATAAATTAACAAGAATGTAGATATTCATCAATCTCGCATAGATATTAGAAGAATCACACCACAAATGAAGAATCAACATTTATAACTTTATTGCATAAAAATCCAACCCTGATTACATCTCTATAATGAAATAAACAGTGCTTCAACTTGAAAAATCAGAAACATGTAGTTGCGGTTTCATCTACACAAAATATGGCGTAATAAAATTAAATCTATTGTTTAACAATGCAAAACTACTCCTAAACTTATTGCTAACACATTTGCATAGATTTCCATCCATGTGTACAATAAATACATGCAAAATTGGACTAGAATCAAGCCCTAAAATGAAGGAAATCAAACTACAGTTGCACTGTTTCTTCTTCTTGTTTGCACATGGTTTGATCTTCACATTGTTATTCATGCCCAAAATGTATTAATATAACTTCTCTTTGGATGTGTAACTAATAGAAGACCCCTTGGCATGTAAAAATTACCTCTATCTTGCATTTAATCTACCCATAAAATTATTGTATATGAAAAATGTGACTTAAAATTGCATGCTTGGGAATTTTGGGGTTGCAAACCTCCGAAAAATGTAACTCTATAAAATAACTTAGTCTAGACATTTGATGACCCCATGACTTAAAATTGGCTAAGTATAAAATATTACTAAAGTATACAAAAATTACTAAGTTTCAAAATAACACTTATTTTTCTAGAAGAATGTTTGGGTGAGCTTTACGAAGTCTCTCTACGATCTTCAGGACTTCATCAAAATTGGGAAACTCTATGGATTCAAAATGCCTTTTCTGCCTTTCTCGAAATGAGATGAGTTTTGAACCAAACATTTTTATCTCCTTTATGTGCTCCATTATGTAGTTCATGTCCTCTTTTAAGTAAAAAAACTATTGCAAATATTCTTGTGTGTTTACCCCAGCTATAATTCCAACAAACTATTGGACAATGTTCTTTGTGGAATATAACTTTTGTTTATTATAATCTTCATACAACTCCAAGTCCATTCCATCAAAGAATTTCTCTATCTCCTCTACCCACAACATAGCATCTTTTCTCCTCTTTTCAATCATTTCTAAGCTTTTTTTATAGCCTTTAATGGTGACACTAATGACACTAACCCACTCATCAAAATTATCCAACTTTGCACCCTCATATAATTTCACTAAGATTTGAAAGAGTTGCTTTCTTTTTAATTTAAAATCTCAGAGTGCTCATTGCCATTGTTCTATCTTATCATCGATTCCTTTCTCTCATTACATCAGGTTAATGAGTCATGTTACTTTGAAATGAGGATTATTCTAAAATGCTTTAAAAAAAAATGAATGGTCTCAACTCTTAATTTCTCAAATTACGACGTCCAATCTATAGATGCATTTACAAAAGGATTTGAAGATTCTGATAGTTCTCTCTTCTCAAGTGTTTCTTGTACTGTGGCCTCTAGATGATCTTGGTCAATAGGACCAACTATATTGGTTACATAGTCCTTCAAAGTTGCAACCTTTTCTTTGAGACCCTGAATTTCAGTCTCATCTTGGTCTAGATTCTCCCCTATGAAATGTATGCCCTAATGTAGGCATATCGGCATCTTCTTCTTCAACAAATATTATTTTTTGGGGTTGAATTTATTTTTCCAACTAGGTGGCCTTAGTAGAGGTTGTTAATGGCTCATATAGTGCTATATTTAGGATGGACTTCTTCTCTAAATTCTCTAGGGTCTCCTCTCTTTCTTCTTCCTCACATTCATCATGTTTTTGTTCATGCTTTGGAGTTCTATCTTTTCTTGGAGGTGATGAAGCAACCTGCTTGTGTTCTACCTATTCTTGTGTCCCTAATTTTTCATCTATATCATATTTTTCCCTTTCACAACCTCGGAAGATGAACTAGATAACACTTCTATCCATAATCCAATTGTTGGTTTCTATTTCTTCTTTATGGGCACCCATTCTGCTGATACCTGTGAAGTTGATGGAGGTGGAGGAGTTAAAATTTTCAGCTCTTCAATACTGAGTCATCGCTCTTGGGTTCCCCAGTTGCTAGATTGGTATCAATATCTCCTTCCTCAATCACTTTTTCTTCCTCTCCTATTTCATCTCCTTTTTCCTCCGCCATTGCATCCTTTTTATTTCAGGTTCTTCATCCAAGGATGGGTGAACATGCATTTGTGTCTATCTTTTTTCATCAAACACTTGGTCTCTACTTATCTCCTCCTCCTGAATTCCACCTGTTTGTGTTGGAGGGGCAGTAGCTTTGACCTGTCCCTATACTTGAGAAGGTTCTTGTACTAGTGTTTTTGTCGGATCAAATTTTGGATTGATAAATTGACTAGGAGGGTCAATGAAATCAGGGACATCTTCAAAGTTTGATAGCTCAAATTTCCCTGATCCCAAATTAACCTCATTTTTTATCTTGGCCTCTGCAGATATTTTTGTATCATCTTAAAATGGAAGCACTTCCATTTTGATAGGTTTAGCACCCTTATGTAGTATGTTTTCATATTAGGTTTGCATCTGTACTTCATTTTACATGTGTAGGTGAAATTAGGGTTAGGATCTAGTGGATCCTCCTATATTTCCCTCTCTATGACTCTTCTTTTAGGATAGGACCTATGTATTGGTCCTCCTGAGTCTCATCTTACTCTCTCTCTAGGCCTCTTGGCCTTCTTAACAATCTGGCACATTCTCCAACCTTTCTAGGTCCCCGACTGACCTGGAAACCTCTCTGCAACTTGCTGGTGACCTACCTGAAACCTCAGGTCAAGGTCAAGGTTGACCCTGACCTAGGTCAGGGTTAAGGTTGACCTTGACCTATGTCAAGGGTGAGGTTGACATAGACCTCTGTCAGGTGTTGGTCCCCGCTTTCAAATCTGGAACTTATCAGGGTCCGAAACTTAAAATAGGTCCCCAGGTCTGTATGCGGAAGTGTTTTCTATGATATTTGAATTAATACATCCCCTCCTTGGTTGGTGATTTTGATTGGACCATGATTCAAGGTAGAAATTGGATTAGGATTCCTTGCATTGCCCTAGTAGACCTATGTTGAGATTTCTATATAAACACTCTCTTTTCCCTTCATTTGATCATGAAACAAAATCGAGAGATGACATGATGAAATGATAGTGCAAAAAAAAAAGAGGATGATATAGAAGGACAAGCTAGGTGGACATATCATCATCTTCTATCAAGAATTTTTGAAGGATAATCTATGGTGGATCTTCATTGAAGCAAGAAGGCTCTCTCTTTAGATCTACTATTCTCAACATTCAAGTATTCAAAAGACATTACCATGGGGTAGCAATTATGGATTGTGAGTTGATAGGAATACTTTATCCTTGGGGGCTTGGTATGCTCTCTTTTTCATATTCAAATCTATGCAATTGCTTTCTCATTTCCATGTTATGTTAGGATTGTTAATCTAGAAGATTAGATCTTGGTATTGCATGTTTAAAAGCTCTTTTCAAAAGATCAATACACACACACATTACATTCTATATTTGGCTATTCGTGGAGGTGGAGATCACCAAAATGGGGGTTTGACTAAGTCAAAACCCTATATAGCCACCCCAAAATCCCTCTTTTCAGATATTTGTAGGTGTTGTTTTTAGGAGTTACAGGTGCAGGACAGCAGATCTGAGACCAGATTTGGATACCCTTTTCAGTAAACTTCCGAGATCCACAAATAGATTTTATGTTGACACTATGCAGGTCAGGGTCAACATTATTGGGTTAGGGGTGACATTTGTGGGTCAAGGAAGACCTTTTTCATAAGACAACATCGGAATGGAAAAAGATTTCTGGGTTTTACTCATCTCAGTGTTCTAGTTTGGGATCAACTGTCAGATTTTCCAGAAACTCAATACAGACCTCAGAAAAAAAAACTTTTTTTAGATCTTCTATATTATGAGGTAGGTATCTTATCCCTCTATTGTTTACATGCTCTTTTCAATCTTTTATCATAATAATTAAGTGTCAAGAAACTAAATTTGGCCATAGGATCTCTCTCTTATCTCGCTATGCAAATCTTATTTAAATCCTTTATGAGCCAATTTTACCCTTTACATTTTGGTGAACCCGCGATAGACAACTCTTTGTTTTCCTTGGTGTTAGATTTACATTTCATCTTAGATCTTGCATGCATATAGAAATAGGTTTTCTTTTATGCTCTTGCATTTATATTTCAAAATTCATAAAAATCACAAAATTTCTTTAAAAATACAAAAACATTTACATTTTATATGCTTGTAGTGTTTTCTTGTATTCAACATGTATGATTTTTGTTTTGAATACTTTGATGAGGATTTTTTTGTACAAAATGATAGATCCCTTAATGAGGTACATGGAAGTGAGAATGAAAATGGTTCAAATGCGATCCTCATAGATCCTATTCCTATTTCATCCTCCTCCACAACCTCTTCAATTGACTTTTACCATAGAGTGTATGCATGGTTACCTTCATATTCCTCTATTTTCAACATCAAGACACCTAAAAAGTTATTTCCCAAACCTTTGATGAGGGTAAAAGGATTTCCTCAAATAACTATTAAGGGAAAACCCAAAGATCCCTTGGATTTCTTTGATAACACAGATTCCATTTTGCATGCTTATCGCACACAAAATAATCCTCAACCTACTATCCCAGCAAATTTACCTCCTTCTCAGCCCATGCTTCCTCAAGCACCTAGGTTACCTTCTTCCTTTAAGGAATATGACTTAGTGGAATAGTTACACACTACTCTGGCTAAGATATCTTTATGGGAATTACTTCAAACTTCCCCTACATATCATGAGGCGTTGCAAAAATCCTTATCTACTCTCCCTACTACGCCTCCTAATCAAGAGAACATTAATTCATTTCTGGAGTACATGCATACTATGCCTTCTGTACCTCCTATTATGTTTTCTGTTAATGATTTACCTACTGTTGAGGTGTAGAAACAATATGATGCTCTGATGGTTGTTGTCTCTATTAATAAGAGTATCATTCGCAGAACATTGATTGATAATGGATCTGGGCTTAATGTTTGTAGCATGGATATGCTTAAGGCAATTAAGGCTGATCTTACAACTATTCAACCAGATAATATTCCTATTCATGGATTTGATAATATTGCAAAGAGAACTTTGGGTATTATTACGCTTCCCATTAAAGTCGGTCTTGTGATTCTTTACACTCCTATCCATGTTATGTTGGGACCACTCAATTATAACCTTCTATTAGGATGACCTTGGTTACATACTATGCATGTGGTTCCTTCTACTCTTCATCGCAAGGTTATGTTCATATACAATAATCTAATGTACACACTACATGCGGATGATGAACCAAATCCCTGCCTAAACACAAAATATGCTAAGATTCCTGAGCCTATACAACCAATTAAAAAACTTGAGCAACCACCTGAGGTAAAACAAGATGAGATTCCATCTTCTTCCCTGATGGAAAATGATTGGGGAACATTGGATTTTAATCCTACTTTTCTAGGAGAATATAAAGTATTGGATTTGGAATTTATGAAAGAGCAAACTGAGTTTGAAAAACAAGTTTTTATTCCTTCTCCGCTTTCTGAGGCGTTAAAAAGTAACTTTGTTGCTTCTTCTCATGATGAAACAATTGAGACAATAAAACCAGATTGTTATGACATTGTGACATATGGCACTCCTTTAACTCAATCTGATATGGCCGACAGGTATGGTTTTGGTTATCATTTACTCAAAAAATCAGGATTTAACAAAAAAGGTTGTGGTAAGTATGAACAAGGTATACAAGTACCCTTGGATAATGAAGGTTGCGACTATACTTATGGGTTAAGATTCAATCCTTATAGGAAACCATCAGCTTTTCCACTTAATGTTAATCATATTTGTTGTGGACATTTGAAATTGGTTAATCCGCTTCTCCTTGACATGGCTCAAAAGCCTAGTTTAGACATCTTCCTGAGGATGAAGCCCTCGCTAATTTTTTAGGAGCCTATCAAGATCTACCTACAATTTATCATAAAAGAAGAAAACAATATTGTCTCAATAGTGAAGCCTATTTCGGAGAAATTGATGAATCAAATATTTCCTCTTTCCCAATAGATTCTCCCATACAAAGTAAATTATTAATAACTGAGACCATTGAGGTTCAAGTAGATGAGAATGATGTGGAAAGAACAATTAAAATTGGGAAGTGTTTGAATCAAGATGAACATGATCAATTGGTTTCTCTCTTACTTGAATACAAGGAGATCTTTTCTTGGACATATTCGGATATGCTAGGTATAGACCCTAAGATTGTCACTCATAATATTGTCCTTAAACCCAATGCTAAACCGGTGAAGCAGAAGATTCGCAATATGAATCCCAGCATTGCCTTACTCGTAAAAGCTGAAATTGAAAAATTACTAGGTATCGGATTCATCCGCTCTATTGATTATTCTAAATGGATTTCCAATATCATGGTTGTTTTTGAGGAAATAAAATAAGAACATGCACTAATTTCTGAGACTTAAATAAAGCATCCCTAAAAGATGACTTTCCACTACCTAATATTGACATGATTGTAGATTCTACAGTAGGTCATGCATTATTGTCTTTTATGGATGGTTTTTTGGGTTATAATCAAATCTTTATTCCTGTTGAGGATCAACTTATGACCACATTTATTACACCTTGGGGGACATTCTGTTGGGTCATTATGCCTTTTGGATTAAGAAATGCGGGAGCTACTTATCAACGCGCCATGACTCTGATTTTTCATGATTACATTCATAAGATTTTGGAAGATTATGTGGATGATATTTTGGAAAAATATATACAAAGAGAAGATCATGTGTTCATTCTAAGAAAAATATTTGAAAGAATTA
>MU225128.1:78426-108580 GCA_018584345.1 Thuja plicata | reverse complement strand
TGAACAATGAATAAATGCTTTGGAACACATTAAGGCCTATCATAAATCACTCCAAAAACAATATAATCACAAAGTGATTGAATGGTCATTCATGGTAGGTGATTTAGTCTTATATGAGAACCAAAGAAATGTGAATGCTTTACCCAATGAGAAAGGAAAATTTAGTCCAAATTGGCTTGGACCCTTTGTGGTAATTGAGGATTTTACTTTAGGTGCTTATAAGATTGCTGATATGAATGGTGTTCCACTTAAGGAACCTACTAATATCATGCATCTTAAACATTATTATCCCTAACTAGTCATTTTTCTTCTTTATGCATGTATGTGTTCCTTATAAGATAATTATTTTATAAGTTATATAACTTAGAATGCATTCATTCATATTTTTATTTTCCTCTTTCCTTTTAAGTTTTGTGCATTGATGAAAGTAAAAAGTAATTAATCATAGAACTAATTGTTCCAAAAACAAATTTTTCTTCATAAATAAACTTTTTCTGAGTTTTGTACATATGTGGCACAAGTGCCATATCTATCAATCTCTATCATGATGCTCTTAAGGATGGTGACTCCCAGCTCTCTCAGATCTGTGGTGCGAGGCTGAGGATCTCGAAACACTAGTTCGTGTGTGACTCCTTGATATTCTCATCTCATGGATCTACTCCTGAGCTCTCTACACGTCAGCCATCAGTTTCTCTTCTCTCTCCTTGCATAACCTCAACTCTCGCTGTACACATAGGAAGGTATCTGTATGTCTTTCGGGATTCCTTTGTCCTACAAGGGACTCTCTCTTGCTAGCTAGCAGTCAGTAGGATATACATGTATCCTTCAGAACCTCAGATACAAAACTTCTCCACTTGGTAGGATATACATGTAGCCTTCAGAACCTCAGATACAAAACTCCTCCACTCCGCTATGCTCCCTGCAAAAATTCAAAACATAAAACTTATTCAATTCTTCTTCCAAAAAAAATCTTTATTCATTCTAAAATTTGTATCATACTTGGATCTCCAACCTGGGCATCACTAAAGGATCTAGATGGTGGGGGCATGGAGTGGCTACTCTCACCTCACTCACTCTATCTGGGCCTCAGTGGTGGTGTCTCTGTGTGCGCTCAAGGAGGTCACTATGATCTCAAGAGAGCAACATAGACTGCCTCATCACCCGTCCTTGTACCAGAGTCTGGGAGCATCTCCTCTACTCTCTCCTCCTCCATAAGATCTCCCTTGAAGGGAGGCTCCTCCTCATCTCTCTGATCCTCCTCCTCCTCTCCTACTAGTATGTCATCTCCTTGGTGGTTCCTCTCTAAAGAACCTGGATCACCTGTGGGGTGGTCATCAGGGAAGATAGGATGGGTAACCTGTAAACTCCAGTATCTAATATACTCTCTGCTAACACCGACATAGGATATCTCAGCCACTACCTCTATATCCTTGGTCTCATCTGTATCACTATCCACAATATCAGCTACTATTGGTCGACGTATCACACCAGGTCTCTGATAGTATCTCATCAGATATGCATACCGAGGTACTATCTGAGGGAATCCCTGCATCAAACCAAACTATCTCATCACCCTATCATAGTAGTACAGCATCATGACATGATTGGTAGGACCTTCTAGTAGCTTACATTGTTGTGAGTGTCTTAACTGATGTCGAGTATCAGGCCATTCTATCATCTGACAATAAGGTCTCCATATCACATCTATACCTGGTATACGGTCAAAGCATACCCTCCAAAAGAGGATATCTCTGTGCTACCAGACATATGCTAGCGGATATGCAAAGGCTCTCGGTGTGCTTGCATCTATCATCACAGGAGTACCCTGTGGTCATGTACATGTGTAATTCGCAAACATCCAAACCTGTAGCAAGGTGCACACTGTAAGACTCTCCCGCTGATATCTCACCAACTGACTCAGCTCATGATAAAGATGTGCCAACATACTATGGCCCCACGAGACAGTATTCCTATCACTCTCCATCCTACGTATGAGATGGGTGAATGGTGATAAATATCTTTTACCCTTTGTGTTGGGCACTACAACCAAAGCAAGTATACATAGCATCACCCTCTGTACCAAAGGTGCCGGACCTACTAGTATGGCTGCCAATGATATTTGATCTGATCAGGTCCTCATTTGTGGTACCCATCCCAAACAATACTCCATATCTACAAAAACCTCAGGTATACCCCATGGTACTCTCATTCTGATAGGCTCACCTCAAACTGGAAGTCGTAGGATCCTATACACATCCTCCAGAGTGATCGTGATCTCTCCTAATGGAAGATGGAAGGAACAAGTATCCTCATCCCATCTCTTTATCATGGCTGATATCATGGACCGATGGAACCTTAGCTATGGTAGGACTGCTACCGAGTACAATCCCACATCTCTCAATAACTGTATCTCATCTCACTATAGCTCAGAGACACTCCTTCTAACAGATAGTAGTAACCCTCCGAAGGGATGCTCTCGAAGACAGACTAGATCCTGCAAGCACAAACATGAATCATATTAGTATTTCTACATCAAAAATCTTCTGTACCTACTTGATCTAGTTAAGGTCAACCTTTTTAGGTCAAGGTCAACCTTAGTGGGTTAGAGTTGACCTTTTTGGGTCAGGGTCAACCTTTATGGGTCAGGGTTGACCTTAGTGGGTCAGGGTCGACCTGCCCCCAAAAAGGACATAACCTTCCCAGTCAGGGTTGACCATAAAGGGTTATGATCAATCTTACTGGGTTAGGGTCAACCTTATTGGTTCAGGGTCGACCTTCCCTATAAAAACATGAAATTTTCAATCACAAGCACTCAAAATAGGAACTTACCTCAGGCAATGGTTGTCTGCTGGCTAGGGAACCCTCAGGACCTCCATGCGGCTCACTCAGAATTCCTCTCTCTTTGGCATCCTATCTCCTTCCCCAAACTCTAAAAATGGTAAGAATGAGGTGGTAAGTGTCTCTTTCTCCTATTTATAGACAGTAAATTAGGGTTTTACTAGGGTTTCATTTGAATTTATGTAGGTTAAATTCAAATTTTTTCTTTATATGCATTTAGATAGACATCTATTCTTTTCACCATAACTTGAGTTCAGTAGCTCTATTTTTAGTGTTGTCAGAGGCATTGGAATCATGTTTCAGATACCTAACTTTGTCAATTAGTTTAGGAAGGTTTAGGACCCTTCTAACTAGTTTAGGAAAGGTATTCTTCAACAAATTGCATATTCAGTGTATAGAAATCACCTTATCACCTTGTTTCACCTTCCGTAAATTAGTAAGCCGAATCAG
Source organism: Thuja plicata (assembly GCA_018584345.1). Taxonomy (NCBI): domain Eukaryota; kingdom Viridiplantae; phylum Streptophyta; class Pinopsida; order Cupressales; family Cupressaceae; genus Thuja; species Thuja plicata. The sequence goes on along the minus strand of MU225128.1, from coordinate 105,292 downwards.
GGGGGGCATAAGGGGCTCTATATAATTCTCAAGATAATCATAGTAAGACTTAGGTGCTCTTTGGATTTTCATTAACCTCGTGTGCTGTAGGTTGCGGATACTAATGGTTCTTGCAGATCTTTGCATTGAGGACTTGGCTATATCCTTTTTATACTTTACGATGTTTTCTTACTTTAGCTTGCATATTCACGTAGCATCATATCTAAGCTAAAGCGGGGGCTAAATGTATACTCTTAAAATGGAAGCACTTCTATTTTGATAGGTTTAGCACCCTTATTTAGTATGTTTGCATATTAGGTTTGCATCTGTACTTGATTTTACATGTGTAGGTGAAATTAGGGTTAGGATCTAGTGGATCCTTCTAGATTTCCCTCTCTATGACTCTTCTTTAAGGATAGGACCTATGTATTGGTCCTCTTGAGTCTCATCTTACTCTCTCTCTCTGGGCCTCTAGGCCTTCTTAACATTCTGGCACATTCTCCCACCTTTCTAGGTCCCTGACTGGCCTGGAAACCTCTCTACAACTTGCTGGTGACCTACCTGAAACCTCAGGTCAGGGTTGAGGTCGACCATGACCTAGGTCAGGGTTGACGTCAACATTAACCTAGGTCAAGGGAAACGTTGACATAGACCTCTGTCTGGTGTTGGTCCCCACTTTCAAATTTGGAACTTATCGGGGTCTGAAACTTAAAATAGGTCTGTGGGTCTGGATGTGGAAGTGTTTTCTTTGATATTTGAATTAATACATCCCCTCCTTGGTTGGTGATTGTGATTGGACCATGATTCGAGGTAGAACTTTGATTAGGATCCCTTGCATTTCCCTAGGAGACCTATGTTGATATTTCTATATAAACACTCTCTTTTGCCTTCATTTGATCATGAAACAAAATCGGGAGATGACATGATGAAATGATAGTGCAAAAAAGCAAGAGGATGATATAGAAGGACAAGCTAGGTGGACATGAAATCGGGAGATGACATGATGAAATGATAGTGCAAAAAAGCAAGAGGATGATATAGAAGGATAAGCTAGGTGGACATATCATCATCTTCTATCAAGCATTTTTGAAGGATAATCTATGGTGGATCTTCATCGAAGCAAGAAGGCTCTCTCTTTAGATCTACTATTCTCAACATTCAATTATTCAAAAGACATTACCATGGGGTAGAAATTATGGATTGTGAGTTGATAGGAATACTTTAGCCTTGGGGGCTTGGTATGCTCTCTTTTTCATATTCAAATCTATGAAATTGCTTTCTCATTTCCATGTTATGTTAGGATTGTTAATCTAGAAGATTAGATCTTGATATTGCATGTTTAAAAGCTCTTTTCAAAAGATCAATACACACACACATTACATTCTATATTTGGCTATTCGTGGAGGTGGAGATCACCAAAATGGGGGTTTGAATAAGGCAAAACCCTATATAGCCACCCCAAAATCCCTCTTTTTAGATATTTGCAGGTGCTATTTTCGGGAGTTACAGGTGCAGGACAACAGATCTGAGACCAGATTTGGATACCCTTTTCAGTAAACTTCCGAGATCCATAAACAGATTTTATGTTGACACTGTGCAGGTCATGGTTGACATTATTGGGTTAGGGGTGACATTTGTGGGTCAAGGTCGACCTTTTTCATAAGACGACATCACAACGGAAAAAGATTTCTAGGTTTTGTTCATCTCTGCATTCTGGTTTGGGATCAACTGTCAGATTTTCTAGAAACTCAATACAGACCTTAGAAAATGAGTTTTTTCAAGATCTGCTATATTATGAGGTAGGTATCTTATCCCTCTATTATTTAAATGTTCTTTTCAATCTTTTATCATAATAATTAAGTGTAAAGAAACTAAATTTGGCCTTAGGATCTCTCTCTTATCTCACTATGCAAATCTTATTTAAATCCTTTATGAGCCAAATTTTACCCTTTACAATTTCTAAGTCAGTTGTCTCTTTCTGTATTTGGGGCTGATAAACCTCAAGTCATTGTGCTCTTTTGGCAGCTGTAGTAGCTTGTCGAGTTCTTCTAACCAAGGGGACATCTTCCTAATCTACCTCTTCTTCTTCCACCTCCCCTTCTTCTGGTAATGTTTCCAACCGAGGAGATATTGAAGCCCTCTTTCTTTTGTAAACCTTCTCTTTAATAGGTGTTTCTACACCTTTGGGCTTTTTTATCATGAAAATTGAACCTTCCCTTGGCCTGATGTGAGAGGTTCCTTAGGTGTTTGAGATGGAGAGTTCACTTCTTTTGTAGGAGGAGGTGTATTATTATCTTTCCTTCTCCCATTCTCTATCCTCTTCTTTGCAGGACCATAAGTAGCATGCCTTGCATGCATGTAGACTATCTCTGGCCATATAGGAGCTGCTTCCTTAAATGCCATGATATTCACTTTCTTACCCTTCTCTTTATCCACCTTAGAAGGAAAATATAACTAAGGATTCACTAGAAATGGTTCCATTGTGAAAGGCTTCTTTATCCATTTTGTTGTTACCTTAATCATGTGTTGAGTCTTGAATTCAATGGTATCATTCTCATCCCTACCAATCTTTGCATTCAAAATGGGTTGAGTATATACCTTATCTTTATTATATAATGAATCTAACACATATTTGGAATCCTTATCCCACACTTTAGTAGGGATTTGCACCTGTAATGCATCTTTAGCTAGCTCTAGAGACATCCTGTAGTAATCCTAGATCCTTATCTCATAATATTCAATGCAATTCATACAATGATCCTCTATGTGAGGTTCATGTTTGTACAACTTCCCTGTGATGTGGCTAAATGTTCCAATGGGATCAAACCTGGGCCTTATCAATTTGAATTCATGCAATGGGCATTCATCCCATTTCATCCTTATCGACTCTCATACCTTTATATCTTGTAGAGAGTGGGCTCCTATGGAGATAGGGAAGTCCCAACAATGCTTCTTCTTTAACCTGATAACTTGGTATGCATCCAAGAGTTGCTTTCCAATTTCTAGTAACACAATTCGGTTCGATGGGAAGCATGGCAAATTCTTGGGATTAATGGTACTCCCAACAACCTGGATATAAGTAAAGGTTTTGAACTAAATATAATAAGCCCCTGGGTATCAAACCTTGCTACAAATTCTTCAGAAAGACTCTTGGCATAATCCCCTTCAATGGACCTGATAATTGCAAAGACAAAAGCATCATTTGCAATCCTGTATTTAAGACTATCATCTTTCAGCTTCTCCTTCCTTACCAATTGAGGGTATATAGTATATGGCCAGACGTTTTGATCATTGAATGATCCTTTCTTAGTGAGCCCTGGATAATTATCTCTAGCAGCGAGGAGATATACAATATAGGATGTCATGAAGAACCTGAGATCGTGCTTCACTTGTCTCAAGTGTAGGTCCAATTTATCACTTAGTATTGTCCCCTAATAAATTATGAACCTTCTCCCTCTGATCATTTCTATGATCAGGAATCATCCATGGTTCCAAGTGATGTGTTTGGGGAAGGCCATACACCTGGATTAACATTGTCACTGCAACCTTCATATCATCATTTAAGTAACCTCTTCTCATATCAATCCTATCCATTTTATTCTTTGGAAGTTTCTAGGTGAGATATTCCAAGTATTTACAATTTAATAGGCATCCAAAGTGTTATTTTCAAACCACCTCATTCCCCTCTCCTTGATGATACCAAAGATGATACCCAACTATTGGGAGCCTCCCCGGGGCCCCGCAATCTGTCTCACTAGATACAAGGTCCCATTAACCCTAAAAGGCTCTAAACTACTAAAAAGGTGAAAGGACAAAAAATAAAAAAGGGGGGTCCCCATTAGGCCAAGTAGCCTAAATGGGGCGTGTGTTGTGGAACTGCAACACTAGGTTTTAGAATTTTTTTTGGATTTTTGAGATGGGTTCCAATGTCGACCATATAAAAATTTATACCATATGCATACACCCCTACAGTCACATTGTCATATGGTCTATCTATGCATATATCATCCTTCAACTCTATCATTTATCTAATGGGTATCTATTATTTGTCCCATCATTGTAAGGATATTTTTAATCATCCAATGGATTTGTGAGAACATAGTATGGTATATTTCTACCCATTTAGAACGTATCCTTGTGCCAAGATAATTAGTGATTTTTACCCATGGATCTAGATTTTCACCGTTGATTTTCTTAGACTAAGGTCATAGGAGGTAGTCCTTGGTATTTCCTAATCGAGGAGGGCTTCATATGACATTAACGCCTTGGGATCCATTAATTATCTATTAATTATTATATTATAATTTATTTGTACATTATTTGGATTGACAATAAGAGGGATGTTACACATGCCATGAATAGTTACAAATTCATTTAACTTCATTTACACCACACTCTTTATCCTATGCATGAGTTGAGAGAGTGGAGCATATTTAAATATTGGTTAGGGTGTACATTAGTTGACCATTTCGTTTGGTCACACCATAATTATGAATGCATCCCACTATTTACATGGGTCAAAGATGATGAAAGTTATAAGATAATTAGTACATTTTACCCATGGATCTAGATTTTAATCATTAATTTTCTTGGACTAAGGTCGTAGGGTGTAGCCCTTGGTATTTCCTAATTTAGGAGGGCTTCATGTGACATTAACACCTTGGGATCCATTAATTATTTATTAATTATTTTATTATAATTTATTTGTACATTAGTTGGATTGACAATAAGAGGGATGTTACATATGACATGGGTAGTTACAAATTCATTTAACTTCAGTTATGCCACTCTCTTTATCCTAGGCATGAGTAGAGAGAGTGGAGTATCTTTACACATTGGTTGGGGTCTATAGTAGTCAACCACTTCATTTTGACACACCATAATTGTGAATGTATGCCCATTTTTTACATGGGTCAAAGATGTTGAAAGTTATGGTTGTTATTCATGAAAACATTGAATAACTATTGCATGGGAGAATTGAGTTTTTTCTTATCATACCATGGTTTTGGCTTTAGGATTTGATTTATAGTTTCCCCTTTGACTTATTTATAAATTTGATGCCATGGATAGTTATTTTATGAGTTTTTTGGAGGTTGATGTTTCATATTAAAGAGAGATAATTGGATATAGTAATGTAACATTTTGGTTAGTAAAAGAGGGAGTACATAACAAATATTTTTGTATGTTCTTAAATATTATATTTATACCTAGCATAAAGCTTGGATAAAGAAAGGATTAGAAATTGTATGGTAGATTATAGACAAGTGTGATGAGATACAAATAAATAAAAATATATGCATGCTAAAGTTATCACATACACATAATACAGAGAATATGCCATCACATATTCAACATAATTCTTTGTACTACATCTTCACTCTAGTTTATATGTACTCTCTATTCTCTCTTATTTCCTCCCATTCTGAGATCATATTCCTTGTCTTACTATAATTAAATACATAAATATAATCAAAAAATCTTATTTTAAAAATTTAATTACATAAATTTAAGTCCTATAAACATTTATTTATGATATCCTCTCTAATCCTTCACCTGGATTCCTTCCCTAGAAAAAGCACTTCTACCATTGGCTTCATATGTGGGACTCACTCTATGCAGCTCTCTCCCTTTCAAATAATCTATAAAGCCTTCCAAATTGTTTTCAGACGACCCTCCATTAATTACTGCTTTCTTCATAACTTCTCTAACACCCACAATGTTACAGCGAAGTCTTTTTCCCTCATCTCCATCTATAGTCATAAACTCTTTTATTGTTAGGGCAATCTCTTGGCGAAGCACCAGTGTGGACCTCAAGTTGTTGCAACTCCTAGAAATGTGACCCAGATTCATGGCCACTCCCCATTGGTGGACAATGAGCCTGCAGTTGGTATACTGGTCTGTGAGCAGTGGAAATGCGAGCATGGGAACTCCCAACCACAGGCTTTCCATTATGGAATTCCAACCACAATGTGTAAGAAACCCACCCACAGAAGAATGGGACAACACTTCCACCTGAGACACCCACTCAACAACCAAACCCTGATCTTTGCACTTTTCCACAAATCCATCTGGCAGTAAGTCTTCCACGTCAGAGGCCACGATATCAGGACGAAGAACCCAAATGAATAGCTGCTTGCTCTGCAACAATCCCATGGCCATTTCATGAATCTGATCTTTGGAAACATGGGCATAACTTCCGAAGGAGATAAACAAAACAGATTTCGTGGGCTTGTTGTCAAGCCAGCTCCTGCAGTCAGACTCAGCCCACATGCTTGCCCCCACCTCGCCCTTGGATTGAAGCAATGGACCCACTGAACAAGGGGATTCCTGACTGAGCTTGTAGCTCTTCAATTGTTTTCTTCTCCAACTCCTCTACTGTGTTGGAAACTATCCAATCTGCAGCACGGGCAGACTCAAATGCTTGGTATATAACTTTGTGCACCAGAGATGATACATCCCGCTCTTGCAGATATGAAGGAAGGTCCGTTAATTTCAGAGCTGGAGCTCCGAGAATGTAGTTTATCAGCTCACTTTCTGCAATACAAAATTCACTATTAGTGTTATGTCAAAATGGGATTAGCCCAAGTCATATTACTGTTCATCCATATGGTTTTTTTATTTGAAAGAATAAGTGTTTATATTATCATTTATAACACAGAGTTACAGATATTAAGAAAAATGGGTACAAATAAAGTTGGTTTAGAGTAAATAGTTGGGAGTATAAAAATATAGATTAAACAGTAAATTTTAACAGGATATTCTATGTTTTAATTTGGTTGGACTATTTTTTTAAAATTGTAATAGTATATTTTAATTTTTGACTTGATCACATAAATCAAATAGTAAATTTCACTAGTACACTCTAAGTTGTAATTTGGTTAGATCGTGCACTCTTGTAAAATTTCTCTAAGCTTTGAAATGGTTAGGTCACTCTTTGAAACCATAATACCATATATTAGTGTGATAACAAGTCAAAAGCTTAGAGTGTGTTTTGATGATGGGGAGGAGGAAGATCCTAATCATCCAATTTACCCCACACACCCAGTATGATAAAATGAAAAAAAGTATGGCTATTGTTGATGATGAAACTGTGTGACTAGTGTTGACAATAGGGGGAAGATTGCAATCATCCAATTTACCCCATACAACTAATATGATTTAAAATGAAAAAGAGCATGGCTATTGTTGACAATGAAATTGTATGACTAGTGTTGACAATGAGGTGGATAAAGATCCCCATCAATCCAATTTACCACATTACCATCACTGCAAAAGGATAATGACTATTGTTGATGATGAAATAATGTTACATATTCAAAAAGAGGTGGTAATCAATGGTCCCTTGGTATATTGATAAACTTGAAAGATTCAAGGATCAAGTCTTGCTGAGTGCAAGGCTCTGATATCACAATGGATGAGGTTGAATCATGCCCCAGGCAAATTCCCTCTGTTCAGCCTATTAAAAAATCCTTCATTAAAAACAAAAAAGAACCCTGTCCCTAAAATCATAGAGAACAACAATCATGACATAAAAACATAAAAAAATCAAACAATTTTCAAATATCACACTCTAAACTTTGTTTTGGTTAAATTGTTCTTTTAAAATCACACTAGTTTCTCAATTACAACTGTGAGATACAACTCATACATAAAAATATAAATGAAACAAATAAACTTAAACAACACATTCCTAACTTTGAGTTTACTACGTCTTTATTAACTTTTTTAATATGACCCATTCTAATATGATTTCAGATAAATCCCATGAACAAATCAAACCAAAGCGTCAAGAGCCCTAATTAATTCAAAATATATAGTAGCAATAAAAGGGTAATTGGGGATCATCTGACTGTGATAAAAAAACTAACAATATTACCGTCGCCTGTAAAGGGATAATGACCGTTTTTGACAAGAAGGTCCCAATGATAATAAATGCAAAACACCAACATCGGCTCTGTCCAGAATGAAACGTGTGGAATCCCAAATTTCTTGGCTATGCGGTCTGGCCAAACATAAAACGTATCAGTGATAATGCAGGAGATAGTAGGGCCTTTTCGTTGCAGATCCTCCATCAATTCCTCTACGTGGAACTCCATCTTATTCAGCAAAGAATCCTCAAACTCATGGTGATTCAGAGATCTGTCAAAATCTAGAGGCAATCCATCAGAAACGAATGCCGAACGGATACTGTGAACGTTTTGGGCGAAAGGGTCACGACCATTATAAGCCTTGATGATGCGAGCGTAGCAGCCATGTGTGCAAACCAGAGTCACAAGAACACCCTTAGCTGCAAGTTTCTTGGCCAAGTTATAAGTTGGGATTATGTGGCCCTGTAATGGATACATAAACACCACTGCATGCACATTACTCATCTTTTTTTCTCACAACAGTGGCTAAAACCCATATACCCACTACCTATTTCTTGTTCTATATATATATAAATACATACATACACGTAATTCAAATGGTACATTTCCGTGAGTAAGCTTCTAGTTTTTAGGGTTTACCCACATACCCACTAGCTATATATGTAAGCAGATAAAAAACACAAATACATATAATTCAAACGGTGCAAGTTGGTTTTGAAGTCCTGTTAACGACTTGTAAGTAGATTGTGTTTTCAGAGAATAGTGGAATCGGGAATATGGGTTTGACAGGTGGGTGAATGTTGTGCCCGACGTGTGAAGTACCTTCGTCATAACACTTATCTCTGGGAGTTCAAAAACAAAATCGGCCGCCTCAATGATTCTGAGTGGACCACGCAATTAAATAATGCGACAAAAAGTTTCGTGTAATCAGTCGTCGCATGCTATGAAATATCTCTGCAACTTGACAATAGTGGTGGCGAATTTGGTAAGTAGGATTGGACTCTGAAAATGAATGTTTGGTTGAAACGACAAGATTTACTCTTCCAATGATAAAGATGAATTTGAAAGTGTCTCAGTTTAGTTGCAGATCAGTTTTTGTCGGCCTAAAAAATAGATTTCTCGCTAGCAGACAACATGGGGAATTTTGATTCTTCAAACATTTTAAATCTCTAAACTGAGAGAGTATATGTATGAATACGATGGCGTTTAGGATTGTAGAAGTGGACAAAATATATTGTATTGTCGCTTATTAAAAATGTCTCATCAATATACTTTTTTTAAAAAGATGTTTCTAAATTTCAAAAAACAATCATTCATGTGGTGTTATATCAACACATCACTAAATATGATTTAGTGGACATCTATTGGTCTTATCACATTTTGGGACTAATTTGGACACCTTCGCATAAAAGCATGTTGATGAGGCATTGATTGAAATTTTGTTTTTAAGTAGGAGACTTGACAAGTTAACTGCTGAAAAAATTTCAAAGTAATTTGAAATTTCCACAAAATTAGATTTTGAGAAGGGAAAAATTAGGTTGAGCATTTCTTTCATGCAATCCAACTAATCGAAATGTGAAATATTGAACATATTGTTTGTAGTTGTTTAGTTTCAAATCATTTTTAATAAATCTAAATTTTGAATTTTAAATTGAATATTTTGAGAGAGAGAGAGAGAGAGCCAAAAGCACCCTATCATTTTCTATGGTTCCTTTCAAAACAATCATAATGAGTCTTTAGAATGTTGGACACACTCTCTTTAAATCTAATAAATTTTAAATAATTAAATAGTAAACAGTAATTTTATCTTTTGTTCTTATGTGTGTATTTGAAATGTTGGATGGATAATATGATCAAATATACACACTTTAAACTACATGCCACTTTTTAATAGTCAAATAATAAATAGTAATTTTGTACTTCATTCTTATTAAAAAAGGTTGATCACAAAAGAAAAGCCTCCCATCATCATATTTTGTAATGGTACCTTTCAAACTGTTGTCTAACATGGTTCCATTTTTATCTATAGCAATTTTAGTTTAATTTGAGTTTGAAGTATTAAACATATTGTTTTTAGCTATTATATTCAATTTTAGTAAATCTTAAACATAGAAAACAAAAGCACCCTATCATAAAATGTAATGGTACCTTTCAAACTAATGTCTAATATGATTCCATTTCTTTCAAAGCAATCATAATGTGTCTTTAGAATGTTGGACGGACAATAAAATTTTATATATTGTCTTTAAAATTAATATTTTAAAATAGTTAAATAGTAAATAGTCTTTGACTAATGTGTGATCATTCTGGGAACACATGTAGTCAAAGAATGCAGTTGAAGTGTGAGATCAATTTGGGATCACAAAACAACGCAGACATCAACACTGTTGTATGTAAGTAATTGACATCAGAACAAAGATAAGAAAATTGAAAAAGAAAAAGTCAACACCGTTGTATGTAACTAATTGACATGTCTGAGATAAGAATCTCAAGCAGGGTTGCCCCAAGCAGAGAAAATGATAGGATTGATAAAGCTGAATCAATAATTGAAGTTTGATAGGTATTGCCCTCTCGTGATCGAAATCGAAATGAGATAGAGGATAAACAACAAATTGATAAATTTGATCAAATCGAACTAAAGATAAGGTTCTTGATGTAAGATGAAAGATATAACGATCAAAGAACCAAGGTAGATCATCAAGCATGAAATATTATGCCCCAAGGATGAATTAGAAGAAGAAGAAGAAGAAGAAGAAGAAGAAGAAGTGGGGTGAAAGCAAATGGAAGATAGAAGTTTGGAAGAGGTGGAAATAAACGGAGAGAAGAAAGAGAATTTGCCTTAAGAAAGAGAATGCCCCAAAATCAATCAACTATTTAAGATAGAAAATTTTGATTGAGATCACGAAAGAGGATAAGGAAATGAAGATCAGAAAGTGATCACAGTTGATTAAAAGTCCACAAGAAAGATGAAGGAAAACCTTGCAAACTCATAATGCAGCCTATAAATGCAAATTAACATGATGTCTAACAATGCAAGCTACATGAAAATGCAAAGGTGTACTTGCAATAGAGCAGCTGTAACATAGGACTTTGTGTTCATCATTCATTAGAGAATGTTAAGGAACTTATTTTCATCATTAGGCCAAATTATTAACAGACATCAAAAAATCACACAATCATCACTAGTCACAAGTGCAACTATGAAGATATGAATGTGATTTATATTTGATTGGAATGTGGAAAGATTCTAACATAAGCATCAAAGACATAAAGGTCAAGATGACTGTGATGTTAGCTTACCCAATTTAATATAGCAAAACCACGCTCCCATCAAGGCATAAATGCCAGGATGACCAGTAGAACGGTTGTGCAGAAACAGTGAAGCATAAAGCAGGAAGCAAAGAAAAACATGCCACATGCTCCAAGTCCTCTAGCTATGCATCACAGAGAGACTTATTAGACAAGGAAACTCAACAAAAATCAATAACAGTCAGCACACAAAGAAAATATCATGACATAGCTCAAGCATTAAGTGTTGTGTTTAAAAATTGAAGTGTGTAAACTAATACTGAGTTTCGAGGATAAGGATCAAATGCTTGCAAACAGGTAAGACCACTTGACAAAACTGGGAAAGACCAAACCGATAAGTGTTGAAAAACACTCAATTTCAAGGGTTGTATTGAAAAATACAATTGAGGTGTGTTAGGGTCAGTTAGAGTCACCTTTGTTAAAGTGTCAAAGACCCTTGTTATTTCATTAGTTTGAAGATCTTTAGCGTGTTCCCTTGAGAGTCTTTTCTTGCGGTAACCCTTCAAGCACATATCCCCTTTAAATTTGTCAAGTTCAAGTCTGGTCATTCTCGGACTGATCCTTTCCAAGGTTCAATCTTCACCAGAACCAATTCAAACCTCTTTGAACTCTGGTTCAAAGTAGTTTGAAGTAGTTCCATAAATGTTTTATCTTCTAACGACTATTTTCTGCAGGTGGGCCCTGACCTATATCACCTTTTGGAGGTGAACCACTTTGAACCTCTTTGAACCCTGGTTCAAAGTAGTTTAGAGAGGTTCAAAGATATATTGTGGGCAGAGTCATCAGTGAAAGGACAATTGATGGGACCCATGACATGACTTGGCAGCGTAATAATGGTTAAGTTTTCAAGAGGGGTAGTTTTGATTTGACGAGAGCCACGGGGTGAACTTCCAATAAGGTTTGGGGTGGCATTTAATGAGATTGTTAGCACGAGCAGAAGATATCATTTGGGGTATGATTAATAATGATATTAAAGGTGGAAGATTCCAAGGACATCCTATTGATGATTCATTACGGCTCACATCATCGAAATTAATGTCCCCAACATATGCTCATCAAAGTTGATCTTTTCGGGCATTATTTTGAAAATATAAATAGCTCTGTAAGTTTTTCTTTCCTGTTATTTTTCTGTGGAGTCTCACCTGTGAGAAGAATTTGTTCCGAGTCTGCATAAAACAGGTAGCTCTTGAAGCCTTTTCTCTTTTCCTGTTGTTGTTTAATATATTGATTCAAGAGGGGGAGTATGTCTGTGTTTTTATTCCTGAAGAAGGGATGAGGTCCAGTTTGCATTTCTTTGGGAACGTTAGAAATATGCTATGTCGAGCTCCTATTATCTCAGACACAGACCTGTTAGTGATACCAATTGAAAAAAAGGCACTCGACTACACAAACCGTGCAGTGAAAGACCATAGTCTAGAATTCCTTTTGAGTGGATTATTAGAAGCCGTGACATTTCCGCCATCAGTTGTATGCCCAGAATTAGTTCAGCAATGTATTAACAGGTATGATATTAAATCCAAGTGCATTTTGATTGCGGAAGGCCAAACCCTTATGCCAGTCAATAGGGAGACTATTATGGCTATTTTCAAAATCCCAGAGGATTCTTTTGTCACCTTTACACCCACCCAATCTCTAGCTCAGTATAGAGAGAATGAAGATAAAAACCAGAGTCATGTGGCTAGGAAGTGGACTCAAACCAATTACAAAGGTAGCTCTCGGTTGCCCAAAGTGCTCACTCAGGATCACATTAAACCCCTTATTCACGATGTGATAGTGTTTCTTCACCAGATTAAAGGTTCAGAACAAGTTCTTCTCTATGAGGAGTGGATGTTTCATTTTATAGAAATAATCTTGGAAGGCGGCCAACATATTGATTGGGAAGAAATCATTGCTAGTTCCCTGAGGGACCAACTTAAGCAGGCTCAGACCATTAAGAAGGAATTCTTTATGTCTTCTTATTTCATATATTTCCAAGCATGCATAGAGGATCTGTCTGCCATCCAACACGTTCCTTGGAATGAAGATATTTTAATTTATGAGTACTGTACTTTATTAAGGAAAGATAAAATTTTGGAAAATTACAGGAAGGTTCATGATGCTTTATTGGGTTAATTGTGTCAACAATTGGCAGGGGTTCCAAACCAAAGAGTTTCATTGGAGGCCAGGAAACTAATTCAAACAATTCCCATGTTTCACCTACATTTAGATCAGAGGCTTTGATGATGAACCTCTCAGGCTCCCAAGGTTTTCTTTCGATTGTTTTATTTTGGTAGAAGTTTGCAGGCAATTGTTTGTGGTTATAAAAAATGCTCTGCCAGAAGAAAAATGGCCTTCTATGTTCCCATTTAAAGTTGGTAATTTAACCTGTAATAATATGATGGGCGCTTCAGTGATAGGAAGCAACTTGTTGAACTTTCACTTGCAATTTTATAAGTTAAGAAGGGGTTTTGACAATAAGGGCTTCGCCAGGCAGGTTCTAAGCATAAGTAATTATCCTTCACCCAGCTCGCACCTAGAAGACCTATGGGAAGATCTCAGTGATGAGGAGGCAATCTGGAGACGAGATCATTCCAGGCTTGTAATTTCACAAATCAAAATGTTGCAGTTGAATTTTGATATTAAGTATGTGGAGGAGGATAGTTCTGAAACCACAAGTTCAGAGGCTAAAAATTTGGATGTGAGAGCTCCTCTAGAGATAGATTGGAATAGGAAAGAAGAAGATGATATAAAGTTGAGGGCCCAAAACATTTTTGGGGTCACGAAAAGGTGGTTAGAGGAAATGAAGAAGGAGAGAGCTGAGAACCCCCCCTTGAAAAGCATACTGCAAAACCAACCTTAATGAAAATGAAGCATGCCCCATCTAATGTATCTCCTATGGCTCCAAATGTAGGTAAAATTACATCTCCCAAGAAAAAGGTGGTTTCTAGTAAACACCCGACTTTACCGAGATCAAGACCGAGAACAAGATCAGAGAAGTGTTCTCAGATGGCAGCTTTAGGACTCAACTACCTAGACATTGAGATTAATGATGATGATATTTCATTTTCTCCAGATCAACAAGTAAAAGAACAAGAGACTTTTATTATGAATACAGAGGTACCTCAGGCTGAGAATACTCCTGTAAATACCCCCAACAATCGGATAGTCACTAGTTCAGTCCCTCCTTGGCTTACTGAATCGGTGAATAGGAGGAAAAGTTACAAACCCATTTCACTTCCTGTGAAGGAGATTGTTACTAAATATGCTACCCAGACTCCCAAAGAAAAAATACTGGAGAGTGATTCTAGGCTATCTACCGATCCATCTACTAGAAAGGTGACTGCAGAAATAGCCACTTTCAAGCCTAAAGAGGGAATTCAGGAACCAGAGGCTGAAGACTTCAAAATTACAAAGATGGAACTTGGTGTTCTGAATAGGGATTCTAGGGATCACTTATTTAAGTTCTCAGTTGATCATATGCTCGGGTAGTCACAAAAAGATGGAAGGGATAAACATAAATTGAAACAACTGGTTTCTACCATGGCTGAGTTTCTTTCCTCACTCACTGATGATGGAGTCCTGCCACTGGATTAGTCTTCACAAGATTTTGATCCGAATTTAGTTGAAAACCAAAAGCTGGTTAAACAAATACAATAGGGGAAGGTTCTGATAGAGATCGTGAAGTCTTGGATAAACAATGTTATCACCAAAGGGAGTACTTTCATCCGTGAGTTTATATCCACTTGCCTAGATGGAGAAACATTACTTGGTAAGGTTCAAACCCTAGTTCCAAGCTGGGAAATGGAAGAAGCAAAATGCGCAGCGATCGTCATACATGTTCAAGAAATAGAAAGCTATGGTGTGACTCAATTCTTAGCTGAGAATCCGATGAAATTGGTAGACCCCTATATGCTGTTCATCTTGAAGCATAACTTCGGATGGAAAAATACAATGTTTAAAGCTGCAATCTCTCAAGTCAAAGTGATTGAAAAGGATGTGTTGGGTATGCATGTGGATGCCCTTAAAGATATCAAGATAGTGAATCCCTCGAGTATTTTGGAAATTGATGGAGGTAACAGGGATGCAAATGCCATGGTCAAAATCTTCACAGACACCATGAATGCTCTCACAGAAAATGAAGCACCGACAGTTCAGGATTTCACCAGAATTGCAAATGTGGAGTCTATGTTGTTGCTGAACAGAGGTTAGTTTCCGAAGTAGGCAGAGAGAATCAGGGAGTTAAGGTGGGAAAATAACGCGACTCAAGTGAAGCTGACAGGCCTGAAGAACCTGTATTCCCAACCAGCCCAAGAGCTAACGAATGTGTTTCGATCCTGGAAGCTCGTAGAAACTGCTACGTCAGAAGGCCCCGATGGGAGTTAGAAATCTTTGGGACAACATTTTACCTTGCTTTATGTTTTAAGTGGCGCGTGTTTTGAAACTCTATTTTTATTAGTTATGTAACTGGTTTTAAACAGTTTTCCTTTTGGTGTCCGAGAGGCCAGTTTTTTCTGGAGGCTCTCTCGGATGCAAAACTATTAATAGGGGAACTTTGAATTGAAAAAGGGTTAGAAAATCAAGGTAGAAAATATATAGTTTCTATTTTTGAGTAGATAGTTAGCATAGGCTTTTCTTAAATTGCTGAAACAGCTGGTGACTAATTTTTTATCAGAATTTGATCTGATTAATATCGGAATATACAGATGCATGGTATGGTTTAGATCTTTGAATCAAAATCTGGAATGTATTTGATTTCTTTGAGAATTGGTACATTTAAATTTACGTATGTGTTGTTTATATTCAGTCACTTCCAGTTTCTTTGTAGCTTGTCTTTCTTGAGTTTTTCCATAAGTTATCTATTTTAGAAGTAGTCAGAAGATCTCTGTTTACTTTGTGGTTATTCTATTTATTAGTTGACTCTATAGATTACCTCAATACCCATGATTATTTGAGTAGTCCTTCTACACTTTCTGGTTAAAGGTGTATGAATTTACTTTTTATGTCTGTAATTCATTGAATATCTCATAAGGAAGCTGAACCTTAAAAATTCAGAGGGAAGCAAATTCTTATGCTTACCCAACTGTTGATGAATCCTTTGTCTTCAAAAACATAGAGTCTTTATACATTTTCATCTAAAAGGAAAGAAGACAAATCTGTTCACCAACAAATTTTTGGTGACTCTACTGGGGAGAGTCCAGTATAAGATATCAGATTCTCCATTCATTACAATGTTACAAGATGGTGTTGCCACACAATGATGTGTTTCCTGTGCTTCAACCTGACCTAGGATTTGGAGACACGTAAGAAGACATAATCTCAAGCCTTGCTAAAGCAGCATGGAGATTTAGATGCAGTTACCAACAATTTCATCAAGTCTAAGAAGTGCTTGAGAAGGAAGAAGAAATAGCTGAGTGACTAAGGGGTATACAAGGTTGCTCGTGAAGCAGTCATAGTAGATAGGCTTGCACAAGTTCCATCGAGAAATTGAGGCCTGCTCTGAATACTTAAACTGGCAGAAGAGAGATACACCAGAGGTGATAGGAGAAGGGGATTGGTTGACGAAGATTTTGAAGCCCTGAAGAACCTTAGTTTCAAATTTGATTTCACTTTCAAGAAGAACAAAACCCAAAATTTTAGTAGACCATCCTCACCTCCGTCTAGCCCAGTTGTTCCACCTCTTTTTCAAGCTATTGTAACACCCGGTATTGTGGTACCTACTATTCTTAATATCCAGCCTTTGAATTTTCAGTTGCCTAACATGGCTACCAATCAACCCTAGGGTCAAAATATTGGCCCACTGAATTTAGGAGCTAACCCTCCTCGAGATTTACCTAAAGGTGCTAATTAGGTTTTTCCCAAATTCAGCGGAGATGGAAGAGTAACCACTGATGATCACCTCAATGCCTTTCATACCACTTGTGGTGTGTTAAGTGTTCCTACTCAAGAAATAGCAGTTAGACTCTTTGTCAGAACCTTGGTCGACACTGCTGCCGACTAGTTCAATCATTTACCCAATGGTTCAATTAGCAATTGGAACAACATGAAACTTGCCTTTGAAGCAAGATTCAAATCTCCCGATAACGAGATGTCACTATTGCTCCAGCTCAGTCAAATGAAGAAAGAGATGCATGAGCCCATGCGGGAGTTTGTGGCTAAGTTTAATAGAATCTTACAAAGAATACCAGCAAATTCTGCACCAAGTGACGAAAATAAGAAAATTTTCTTCATAAATGTTGTCCCACCAGACATTAGTTTTCATCTGTTAAAAGATGGAGTGGTTGAGTTGGCTTCTGCCCAAACACAGGCTATTCAACTAGAAGATACTTTCATAATAGCAGGAAAATGGAAGCGGGAAGTTCAGGCTTCAGGGAGCTCCTCCTCCTCTACAACGATAGACCCTATGATGCAGAGGCTAATGAATGATATGGCTGTGCTCAAGAGGCAGTAGAACAAGGTGAGTTCTCCATACTCATCTCCTTATCAAGATGTTAGCCAAAGACAATATAATCAACCTTCGGGAAAAGTCCTCTTTTGACAGCTTCACAACCCAGATTATAGATTGAACCTGCACCAAAAGAAACAATGTGTTCTTTTCATCTGACTACAGATCATGATGGAGAATCTTGTCCTGATTGGTTAAGGTGTCTTCAACTTAATGCTAAAAAAGATACCCAAGCCGTTCTTGCTGCATACCCTAACAAGTGCCTGAAGTTGACTATTTTGGTAGAAAATATCCCAGCGAGCTATGGCATGCTGCTCAGTAGAACTTTTTGCAAAGATTTAGGAGGGGACATTAAGATGGACTGGTCAGAAGCCCTGATACTGGTTGGAAAAAAGAAAGTGAAACTTGAACCTGAACCGAAAAAAAAGTATACTGTCATGCCTTCAGATAAGCCAAAAGCTCAAATTTTGTATGAAGAGTGTCATTTCGGCAACTATGTTATTCTGACTGATCGTGAAAAGGATGGTGAAACTTCTTCTCAAAAAGAAGAGGATATCTGGAAGATGGAGTTTGACGATAGCTGCTCCATTTCAAGCTCAGGCGTGGGGGTAGCTCTTTTCCCTCCTAATAGAGAATGTATTCCTCTTGCTTTCAAATTAGATTTCATAAATACTAATTATACTGCAGAGTACGAAGCCATTCTGCTAGGGTTGGAAGAAGCGAAACTGAGGGGAGTCAAGAAATTGGTTGTGAAAGGTGACACCAAACTGGTCGTGAAACAGGTGAGAGGATAGTTCTCTGTCAAGAATGAGAAGTTGAGACACTACAAAAATTTGGTATGGGATGAGTTGGAGTTCTTTGATACCTTCTCCATAGAATTTATACCAAGGAATCAAAATACCAGAGTAGATGCCTTAGCAATATCAACTTCACTTTTATTGCCTCACCCTGATTTTAAAACCCAGAAATATCAAATTGAAATGATCTACAAGCCTAGAATACCGAACAATGTAGAGCATTGGCAAGTCTTTGATAGTGATTCCCAGCTCAGAGATTTCCTAGAATGTGCCGCACGTTTTTCTAACGTATATTTTGAAGGATCCTATAACAAGTGCAAAGAAGTCTACCAAGATGTTGCAGACAGTGATGGAGTGATCCAGTTGAAAGGAAATAAGATTCCCAAAGGCCTTGTGTCTCTTGAACATTTGTTCAGAAGGAAAGATGATAGTACCAGTAAAGAAAAGGTATCTCATGTGCATAATTCTAAAGAGTATGACAAGATTGATATAGGAGAAAAAGATAATCCAAAATGGATTTCTATTGGTCTAACTTGTACTTTGTTTGAAAAAGAAAACTTGAAAAGGTTACTTAGGGAATATAAAGATGTCTTCACCTGGGGATATGAAGACTTGAAGAATTTCAGAGGGGGCCAATTTGAACACCAAATCCCTTTAAAGCCTGGTGTAACCCCATTTTGCCAAAAATTAAGGAACTATAATCCGAAAGTGTCCAAAGCTATTTTAAAAGAGGTAAAAAAAATGTTACAGGCAAGGATCATCTATCCTATCCACCATTCAACATGGATCGCCAATATAGTTCCTGTAAGAAAGAAGAATCGTGAAATCAGGATTTGTGTAGACTTCCGTAACCTGAACCAAGCAAGTTTGAAAGATAACTATGCCTTACCTATGATGGAACATGTACTTCAAGCTATTTCAAGATCTGAAGTTATGTCTATGCTAGATGGCTATCCTGGATACAACCAAATCAGTGTGGCAAAAAGTGATCAGCACAAAACAACTTTCATCACCCCGTGGGGAACTTATGCATATATTCGTATGCCCTTTGGGCTAATCAATATGGGTGCAACCTTCTAGAGAGAAATGAATTCATCCTTTGAAGATCTCCAGAACAAAATTATAGTGGTATACTTGGATGACCTTACTATCTTTTCGAAGGAGAGAAATCAGCACTTAAAGGATCTTGAGACAGTGCTCCTGAGATGTAGAAATCACGACATTTCTTTGAACCCCAAGAAATCAACATTCTTCATGGAGGAAGGTAAATTACTTGGTCATATCATTTCAAAATATGGGATCCAGATTGACCCCGAGCGGGTAAAGGCGATTCAACAGTTTAACCTTCCATCAAACACGAGTGGATTGAAGTCCTTCTTTGGTCAGGTGAACTTTTTGCGACCATTTGTTCCTGAATTTTTATAAATTACTAAGAATATGATTGATATGATGAGTGAGAAAGTTCCTTTCAAGTGGAGTGAGAATGGGCGTCAAGCTTTCAGAGATATTAAAAATGTAGTATCACAGGCTCCTGTATTAAAGAGTCCCAATTTCAAAAATGACTTGATCATTTATTGCTATGCTTCTGAACATAATCTTTCAGGTATACTAACACAAAATGATGAGAAAGGACAAGAAGCACCCATAGCCTATATGAGCACGCCACTGAAAAGACATGAGCTTAAGTATTCCCAGATGGAAAAACATGCATTTGTTGTGGTAAAAGTAGTGAAACAGTTCAGATACTATATACTTCATTCTCATTGTACAGTGTTTGTACTTGATACAGCAGTGAAAAGTATTTTGACTCAAAGGGAGATTGGTATGAACAACAGAGCAGTTTGGATAGAAAAGATTCAAGAGTATGACCTGGCAATTAAACCAACCAATTTGGTAAGGGGGAAGGGTTTATGTAAATTGATAGTAGAGAATGGTGAGCCGTCTGAAAAAATTGATGAAGTACCCATGGCGTTGCTAGTCAGCTTAACCGACCCCTGGTTCTCTGACATGGCCTATTTCCTTACTTATGGTGAATGTCTTGATCACCTAAATCCAAAAGAGAGGCGCAACCTAAAATTGAAGGCTAGTCTATATGTGATATCTCAGGGAATTCTATACAAGAGGAGCATAGACGAAACTTTTCTCAGATGTGTGGACGTCGAACAGAAAAAAGAATTGCTGAAAGGGTTTCATGATGAGGCCTATGGAGGTCACTACTCTTCAACAGTAACAACGTTTAAAATTCTTTGGAATCACTTTTACTAGCCTGGCATGTTCAAGGACGCATATCAATATGTTCGCAATTGTGAAAAATTTCAACTTTTCACTGGGAGACCTCATCTCGCCGCCCTACCTCTTAAACCTGTAAATGTTGACAAACTATTCAAGCAATGGGGCATAGACTTCATGGGGCCTTTGAACCCGCCATCTAGTGCTGGGCATGTCTACATTCTCACGGCCACTGATTATTTTACAAAGTGGGTGGAAGCAGTTCCCACTAAGAAAGTGAACTCTGAGGTGGTGTGCAAGTTCCTCTTAAATTATATTTTTTTCAGGTTCAGGGTACCGGCTAAGATAGTAGCAGACAATGCTACATATTTTTCCTCTGAGGAGATTTCAGCCTTCTACTACAAGCATGGCATATCTTTAGCTCACTCTTCCGACTATTTTTTGCAAGGGAACGGTCAAGTGAAATCCAACAATAAGAACCTAGTGGTGATAATGAAAAAATTGATGGACGATAGCCCCCGCAAATGGCATAAGAAACTCTACAAAGCTTTATGGGCAGATCAAACTACTTTGAAATGAGCAATTGGGATAGCTCCGTTTGAACTAGTATATGGAATAGGGATGCATGTATCACTACCTTTGCAACTCTCCTTGGCTAAGCTCCAAGATATAATTGAAGATGAGTATTTTAAAGATCCCCTGGAGAAACGTGTCATGCATTTGGCTAAGCTGGAAGAGGAAAGAGAGGATCTGGTGGATCATATTACAAAACATCAGTTGAAAGTGAAGCAAATTTTTTATATTTGAGCATGGCCTCATAACTTTATGGAGGGAGATGAAGTGATTCTATGGGACAAGAGCTGAGCTCCTAAAGGTTCTCACGGGAAATTTGAGTACTTATGGAAGGGCCCATTCATTATTTCTGAAGCCCTTGGTTCAAATGCTTTTTGGTTGTCTTACCCAGATGTTGTAAATCTGCCTTTTACCTACAATGGGTAAGACCTTAAGTTATGAAAGATCTAATGATGTACCTCAGTCAGTATCCATGTACATATCAGGTAGTTTTTTCCCTTCTTTCCTTTTTGGTGTGTCGTAGTTGTTTGTTTTTCTTTCCCTTTGTTAGCTTTCTCTGCGAAACTAGTTATCTAGAGTTCTCTGCACATTGAGCAATATGCAGTCCCCAGCTAGAGCCGATGTTAGGGTCAGTTAGAGTAACCTTTGTTAAAGTGCCAAAGACCCTTGTTATTTCATTAGTTTGAAGCTCTTTAGTGCATTCCCTTGAGATTCTTTCCTTGCGGTAACCCTTCAAGCACATATCCCCTTTAAATTTATCAAGTTCAAGTCTGGCCATTCTCGGACGGATCCTTTCCAAGGCTCAATCTTCACAAGAACCACTTCGAACCTCTTTGAACTCCAGTTCAAAGTAGTTTGAAGCAGTTTAATAAATGTTTTATCTTCTAACGACTATTTTCTGCAGGTGGGCCCCAGTCTATATCACCTTTTGGAGGTGAACCACTTCAAACCTCTTTGAACCCCGGTTCAAAGTAGTTCAAAGAGGTTCAAAGATAGATTGCGGGCAGAGTCAACAGTGAAAGGACAATTGATGGGACCCATGACATGACCTGGCGGTGTAATAATGCTTAAGTTTTCAAGAGGGGTAATTTTGATTTGACGGGAGCCACAGGGCGAACTTCCAATAAGGTTTGGGGTGGCATTTAATAAGATTGTTAGCACGAGCAGAAGATATCAATTGGGGTATGATTAATAATGATATTAAAGGGAGTGGATTCCAAGGATGTCCTATTTCTGAGTCATTATGGCTCACATCATCAAAATTAATGTCCCCAACATATGCTCATTAAAGTTTATGTTTTCGGGCATTATTTTGAAAATATAAACAGCTCTGTAAGTTTTTCTTTCCTGTTATTTTTCTACAGAGTCTCAGCTGTGGAGAAGAATTTGTTCTGAGTCTGCGTAAAACAAGTATCTCCCAAAGCCTTTTCTCTTTTCCTATTGTTGTCTAATATATTTATTCAAGAGGGGAGGTACGTCTATTTTTTTATTCCTGAAGAAGGGATGAGGTCCAGTTTTCATTTCTTCAGGAACGTTAGAAATATGCAGTGCTGAGCTCCTATTATCTCAGACACAGACCTGTTAGGGATACCAGTAGAAAAAAAGGCAGTCGAGTACACACACTGTGCAGTGAAAGACCATAGTCTAGAATTCCTTTCGAGTGGATTATTAGAAGGCACGACATTTCCGCCATCAGTTGTATGCCCAGAATTAGTTCAACAATGTATTAATAGGTATGATATTAAATCCAAGTGCATTTTGAATGCAGAAGGCCAAACCCTTGTGCCAGTCAATAGGGAGACTACTATGGCTGTTTTCAAAATCCAAGAGGAATCTTTTGTCACCTTTACACCCACCCAATCTCTATCTCAGTGCAGAGAGAATGAAGATAAAAACCAGAGTCATGTGGCTAGGAACTGGACTCAAACCAATTACAGAGGTGGCTCTCAATTGTCCAAATTTCTCACTAAGGATCAGATGAAACCCCTTATTTATGATGTGATAGTGTTGCTTCATCGGATTAAAGGTTCAGAACAAGTTCTTCTATATGAGGAGTGGATGTTTCATTTTATAGAAATAATCTTGGAAGGCAGTCAAAATATTGATTGGGTGGAAATCATTGCTAGTTCCCTGAGGGACCAACTTAAGCAGGCTCAGGCCATTAAGAAGGAATTCTTTATGTCTTCTTATTTGATATATTGCCTAGCGTGCACATAGGATTTGTCTGCCATCCGACAAATTCCTTGGAATGAAGATATTTTAATTTATGAGTACTGTCCTTTATTAAGGAAAGATAAGATTTTGGAAAATTACAGGAAGGTTCATGATGGTTTCCTGGGTAAATTGTGTCAACAATTGGCAGGGGTTCCGAACCAAAGAGTTTCATTGGAGGCATGAAAACTAATTCAAACTTATTGCAGCCTGTATATTCAATTCCCATGTTTCACCTACATTCGGATCGGAGGCTTTGATGATGAACCTCTCAGGCTCCCAAGGTTTTCTTTTGATTGTTTTATTTTGGCAGAAGTTTGCAGACAATTGTTTGTGGTTATCAAAAATGCTCTGCCAAAAGAAAAATGGCCTTCTATGCTCCCATTTAAAGTTGGTAATTTAACCTATAATAATATGATGGACGCTTCAGTGATAGGAAGCAACTTGTTGAACTTTCACTTGCAATTTTATAAGTTAAGAAGGGGTTTTGACAATAAGGTCTTCGCCAGGCAGGTTCTAAGCCTAAGTAATTATCCTTCACCCAGCTCACACCTGGAAGACCTATGGGAAGATATCGGTGATGAGGAGGAAATCTGGAGATGAGATCATTCCAGGCTTGTAATTTCATAGATCAAAATGTTGCAGTTGAATTTTGATATTAAGGATGTGGAGGAGGATAGTTCCGAAACCACAGGTTCAGAGGCTAACAATGTGGATGCAAAAGTTCCCCCGGACATAGATTGGAACAGGAAAGAAGAAAATGATATAAAGCTGAGGGCTTGAACTATTTTTGGGGTCACGAAAAGCTGGTTAAAGGAAATGAAGAAGGAGAGAGCTGAGAACCCCCCTCTTGAAAAGCATAGTGAAAAACCAACCTTAATGAACATGAAGCGTGCCCCATCTAATGTATCTCCTGTGGCTCCAAATGTAGGTAAAATTATTTCTCCCAAGAAAAAGGTGGTTTCTAGTAAACACCCAACTACACCAAGATCGAGACTGAGAACAAGATCAGAGAAGCATTCTCAGATGGCAGCTTTAGGACTTGACTACCTAGATGTTGAGATTAATGATGATGATATTTCATTTTCTCCGGATCAACAAGTAAAAGAACAAGAGACTTCTATTATGAATGCAGAGGTACCTCAGGCTGAGAATACTCCTTTAAAAACCCCCGACAATCAGATAGTCACTAGTTCAGTCCCTCCTTGGCTTACTAAATTGGTGAATAGGAGGAAAAGTTATAAACCCATTTAAATTCTTGTGAAGGAGATTGTTACTAAATATGCTAACCAGACTCCCAAAGAAAAAAGAGTGAAGAGTGATGCTAGGCTATCTACCAATCCATCTACTAGAAATGTGACTACAGAAATAGCCACTTTCAAGCCTAAAGAGGGAATTCAGGAACCCGAGGCTGAAGACTTCAAAATTACAAAGATGGAACTTGGTGTTTTGAACAGGGATTCTAGGGATCACTTATTTAAGTTCTCAGCTGATCATATGCTCGGGCAGTCGCAAAAAGATGGAAGGGAGAAATGTAAATTGAAACAGCTAGTTTCTACCATGGTTGAGTTTCTTTTCTCACTCGCTGATGATGGATTCCTACCACTGGCTCAGTCTTCACAAGATTTTGATCCGAATTCATTTGAAAGCCAAAAGCTGGTGAAACAAATACAATAGGAGAAGGTTTTGATAGAGATCGTGAAGTCTTAGATAAACAATGTTATCACCGAAGGGAGTGCTTTCATCTATGATTTTATATCCACTTGCCTAGATGGAGAAACATTACTTGGTGAGGTTCAAACCCTAGTTCCAAGTTGGGAAATGGAAGAAGCAAAATGCGCAGCGATCGTCGTACAGGTTGAGGAAATAGAAAGCTATGGTGTGACTCAATTCTTAGCTGAGAATTTGATGAAACTGGTAAACCCTTGTATGTTTTTCATCCTGAAGTAGAACTTTGGATGGAAAAATACAATGTTTAAAGCTGCAATCTCTCAAGTCAAAGCGATCAAAAAGGAGGTGTTGGATATGCATGTGGATGCCCTTAAAGATATCAAGATAGTGAATCCCTTAAGTATTTTGCAAATTGACGGAGGTAACAGGGATGCAGATGCCATGGTCAAAATGTTCACAGACACCATGAATGCTCTCAAATAAAATGAAGCGCCAACAGTTCAGGATTTCACCAAAATTGAAAATGTGGAGTCTATCTTGTTGCTGAATAGAGGTTAGTTTGTGAAGCAGGTGGAGAGAATCAGGGAGTTAAGGTGGGAAAATAACGCGACGCGGGCGAAGGTGATAGGCCTGAAGAACCTGCATTCCTAACCAGCCCAAGAACTAACGAATGTGTTCCGATCCTGGAAGCTCGTAAAAACTGCCACATCAGAAGGCCCCGATGGGAGTTTGCAATCTTTGGCATAGCATTTTCCCTTGCTTTATGTTTTAAGTGGCACATGTTTTGAAACTCTATTTTTATTAGTTATGTGACTGGTTTTAAACGGTTTTCCTTTTGGTGTCCAAGAGGCCGGGTTTTTCTGGAGGCTCTCTCAGATGCAAAACTATTAATAGGGGAACTTTGAACTGAAAAAGGGTTAGAGAATCAAGGTAGAAAATAGATTGTTTCTATTTTTGAGTAGATAGTTAGTGTATGCACCCTAAAATGGTCGCCTAGACTTTGGGCCCCATTTTATCATTTTATCAAATTTTCTGAAACAATGTTTTGGAACATTTTCAATTCAAATCAATTTTCTTAATCAAATTTTAATTAATTCAATTATTCAATTATTTCAATATTTCCTCAGGTTTGATCATTTTTATTTAATTAAAAGATTTAATCTCCCTTTTAATTAAATAAAATTCCTCTTATTTAATTAAATTCAATTCCCCCCATTTAATTAAATAAAATTCTTCTAATTTATTTAATTGAAAGAAAACCCCTCTTTTAATTAAATAAATAAAAATCCCCACTTAAAGCACTTTATTTGTTGAAAAAGGAAATAAATTAAATGAAGAGTAAATAAAAATGCCTTTTTCATCACATCCTCCTAAGTGGTGGAATTTTTGCCTCTTAACCATAGCCTTTAATTTTTGCCTCTTAATCTCAATTGTTCACTTTTCTTTAAAAGGAGACCTCTCCTTCTCATTCAACACACATCTTTTTGATAGTATTGTTATGCTACAAGTTTGGAGAGCAATTTTGGAGGAGGATTTGAGCATTTGAGCTTGGATATTGCAACTTCTCTCTTCTTGTCTCATTCTTCTTGCATCCATTTCTACTCATATAGATTAAAATCATGTTTATTTCCATAGATTAGATTTGCATTTGCATTTCCTTTCATAGATTAAATATGCATTATTATCATTTAGATTAATTTCCTTTCATGCATTGCAATCATATAGAGTAGATCTCATTTTCATGCATTTGAATCTCTCATTTCATGGTGTATTTGCAATAGACACAACTAGGTCAATCTGAGGGCCTT
>MU225128.1:63040-74718 GCA_018584345.1 Thuja plicata | reverse complement strand
TTTTAGAAGTAGTCAGTAGATGTCTGTTTACTTCGTGGTTATTCTATTTATTAGTTGACTTTGTAGATTACCTCAATACCCATGAGTATTTGAGTAGTCCTTCTACACTTTCTGGTTAAAGGTGTATGAATTTACTTTTTATGTTTGTAATTCATTGAATATCTCATAAGGAAGCTAAACCTTAAAAATTCAGAGGGAAGGAAATTCTTATGCTTACCCAACTGTTGATGAATCCTTTGTCTTCAAAAACATAGAGTCTTTATACATTTTCATCTAAAAAGAAAGAAGACAAATCTGTTTGCCAACAAGGTGGTATTGAAAAACACCGTTTGGGTGAGATGTCCTAAAGACTAACGCATCCAAGAGACCAAAGCTACCACAGTTATGCCCCCTAGACAAAGACAAAGGTCAATTCCAAACCAAGGCAACAAGGACAAGGCATGATGGAGAAAGGCTAAGTGTCGAGGACACGTTCTAAGAAACAGGCGTGCAAAGGCCTCAAGTAGCACTCATTTCTAGGTTTTCACCACTTCGATTTTATTACAATTTTTTCTCTTTCCTTTTTTTCATTTTTTTCTTTTTTTTTAGGACTTTTTATAATTTTTTTGAATTTTTGCTACCAAGGCGCCTATTTCTAGGTTTTCACCAAGGCACTTTTTCCATTTTTTTGAATTTTTGAATTTTTTAAGTTTTTTTTTATATTTTTTGGAATATATAATTTTTTTGAAGATACATCAAAGCGCCTATTGCTAGGTTTTCACTAAGATGATCATTTTTTCAGGATATTTTCCAATTTTTAGAATTTTTGACAATAGATCAATTTTTTTGATTTTTTTAGGATCAATAAATATGTACAAAAGGATGCCCCCAGACAGAACAGGCATCATGGATAGAACTTCTTCAGGTGCAGGACATTAATAGGATCAGGGAGTTGTTCTCCCTTTTCTGTAGATAGTAAATAAGCACCTGTCCTAAAAGCTACTGTAATGATATAAGGTCCAAGCCAATTAGGTTCAAATTTGCCCTTTTGATCTCTATGCTGTTGATTCTTAGGATTTTCACGTAAGACAAGATCTCCCACTTGGAATTCTCTAGGGTGAACCTTTTTTTTGAAGGCTTTGGACATGCGCTTTTGATAAACCCTCATATGGTTAAATGATGCTTGACATTTTTCATCTAGAAGTTCTAACTCTTGAAGTCTCATGGCGCGGTAGTCTTCATCTGTAGCTAGACCATGGAGAGAAACTCGAAGTGAAGGAATCTCAACCTCCAAAGGTAACACTACTTCAGGTGCACCATATGAAAAGGCAAAAGGAGTAACCCCAGTAGGAGTATGAATACACGTTCTATAGGCCCACAAAGTTAGATTTATCTGTAAATGCCAATCTCTACCATTCTTACAGACTATTCTATGTAATATTTTAAGAATGGTCTTGTTTAATGCCTCTGCTTGACCATTTCCTTGCAGGAAGAAAATGGAGGACCAATGTTGTTTAATCTTGAATTTATTGTAGATTTGTTTAAGGTCCTTATTTTTAAACTAGCCTCTATTGTCAGTAATAATATCAGAAGGCACTCCATATCGACAAATGATATGGTTCAGAATGAATAGAGAGGCTGTCTTGCCCAAGGCAATAGAAAGTGGGACAACTTCTACCCATTTAGTGAAATAATCAGTCGCTATGATAATAAATTTGTGTTTTCCTAATGAGTTGGGATGAATCTAAAAAACAAGATCAAAGGCCCAGCGCTGAAATGGCCAATGAGATATAGAAGGAATGAGCTCCCTGCCTGGAGCATGTATTAGGTTACCATGTTTTTGACACTTTTCACATGACTTTGCAAAAGCTACTGCGTCAATCTGCATCATGGGCCAATAGTAGGCTGCTCTAAGAAGCCTTCGGGCCATGGCAAGACCATTGGAGTGTCCCCCACAGATGCCCTAGAGAATGTCAACTAACGCTTGGTTGGATTCTTCCTTTTCTAAGCATCTAAGAAGTGTTCCATCTAGACCCCTCCTATACAAATCACCAGTGATAAGGGAATGGCGAGAGGCATTTTGGGTAAGGTTTCTGCATTCAAATCGGTTAAAGGTTTCAGGTATAATGCCATCACAAAGATATGAGTAAATGGCACCATAATGGGATGATTCATGACCAACAAGGGTAAAAACAACATGGCTTTCTTGGGAGTCAAAGATAGGGTGACATAGCTCTTCCACTAGGAATTCAAATCTGGATTCATGCTATTCTAGCTGAAGGAATGAAGCAAGTGTAGACATAGCATCAGCTGCTTTGTTTTCTGCTCTAGGGATTTGCTGAAACATAACAAATGTAAAGTAGCATTTGATATTCATCATTAACTTGGTTGATTATTAGCTGTGAATCCCCATAAATGTGTAACTCTGTGATTCTCTATTCTATGGCCATCTTAAGTCCATTTGTTAAAGCTTCATACTCAACAATATTGTTTGTACATGGGAACAATAACTTGTAAGACTTAGGAATCATGTACCCATGAGGAGAAACAAACAACACACTAGCTCCTGAATAATTTTGCATAAAAGATCCATCACAGAACATCTTCCACATTCTTTTTGTCATGTACATAAGATGCTCATCTGGGAAGTCAACTTGAATAGGTGCATCATCTTGTAATGGGAAATCAGCCAATTGATCTTCTATAGCTTGTCCTTTTATTGCTTTTCGCTCAATGTACTCTATGTCAAACTCAGAAAGTATCATCATCCATTTAGCAAGTCTACCTGTGAGGGCAGCTTTACTTAGCAAATATTTGAGTGGATCTATTTTTTCTATGAGGTGTAAAGTGTGTGTAAGCATGTAATGTCACAACTTTTGGGAAGCAAACACAACATCAAGGCAATATTTCTCTATGCTAGTGTAGTTAACCTCATATGAAACAAGAGTACGGCTAATGTAGTGTATTGCTCTTTCTTTCCCATTTTCATCAAGTTGAGCCAGTAATGCCTCCAAAGAAGATTATGTCACTGAAATGTATAAAATAAGTGGTATCCCTGGGATAGGAGGCATTAAAATAGGAGGATTTGCCAAGCACTTCTTGATTTGATCTAGGCTCTTTTGAAAATCCTCATTGCAAACACATTTGACTCCTTTATGTAAGTTCTTGTTGAAAGGTTGAGCTCTATCTGTCAATTGTGAAATAAATCTCCTTATAGATTAAAGACGTCCTTGAAGACTCCTCATTTGACTAATTTTTTTAGGAGGTGGCATATCTATGATTTCTTGGACCTTTTCAGGGTCCACCTCTATTCCTTTTGTTTAAATGATAAAGCCAATTAGTTTTCCAGAGGTGACTCCAAATGCACACTTTTTAGGATTTAACCTTAGTTAAAATTGTTCCATGCGTTCTAGAATGACTTCCAAATCACCTAAGTGTGTGTCTCTTTGTTTAAACTTTGCCAAGGTGTCATCCACATAATCTTCCATATTTTTATGCATCATGTCATGAAAAATTGTTGTCATAGCTCTTTGATAGGTAGCTCCTACATTTTTTAATCCAAAAGGAATAACGTTCCAACAATAGGTACCCCATGCATAAGTGAATGCAGTCTTTTCTTGATCTTCAGGAGCTATCTTAATTTGATTGTACCTAGAAAATCCATCCATCAAAGAATAAATCTCATAACCCGCAGTCATATCCACTATCATGTCTATATTGGGAAGTGGAAAGTCATCCTTTGGGCATGCTCTATTGAGATCTCTAAAATTTGTGCAACCTCGAATGGATTTATCATGTTTGGAAACTAGTACAATGTTTGATATCCATTCAGCATAGGCAATAGCTCTTATAAATTTTGCACCAAGGAGTTTCTCTAATTCTGCTTTGACTAGAAGAGCTATGTGAGGATGCGTCTTTCTCAATTTCTGTTTAACTGGCTTGACATTTGGAGCTATAGATAAGTGATGCATAATAAGGTTAATGTCCACTCCTAGCATATTTGAGTAAGTCCATGAAAAATTGATCTTCTTTTTCTGTAAGAACTTAGTATAAGTTTCTTTTTCTATTGGTGATAAGGACTCAACCAAGTGTACTATTTGTGGAGCCTCATTTGTACCCAAATTAACTGCTCGTGTTGGTTCAATAAGTACTGAAGATCGATCTTGAAAATAGCTGGGGAGACAATCAAGTACCTCATCCTTAGGCACCTTAGAGAGGTTTTTACCCTTGGATACGTCATTTATTTTTACTCTTTTTGGTTTTGACACCGCCACATAGTGGTTTTCGCCATCAGAACACCTATTCTTTTGATTTTCTTTTCTTTTTATCTTGTGACTAAGGTACTTGATGTCTTCTTCTGTCATACTGGTAGTCATTTCACTGGTGGAAGAGACAATGGGTTCAATGGCATTTAGGTAACAAGCTATGTCATAATAATTTTGGAATGTTAAAAGCTCAGGTTCTTGATAGCGTTGGGACCAATCAATGAGGTCAGGATGAACAAGGGGTAAATCAACGACTGGTTCAAGGCTATAAATATGAATGATATTACCACTGGTAACCGAAGAGTCAGATTCTGTCAAATATCCCTTTAAGCTACTCAAATCAAGACTCATCCTAACAAGCGAAGATTCATCCACTAAGGAAACATGTGGGTTCAAAATCTCTAATCCTACACGTGACTTGTTGGCTACCTCAAGTGGAGAACTAAAAGTGTGAACAACATCAATATCTCTATCAACTATGGAGGGCTCTGAAAAAGGGTCCCATTCATACTCATTAGAACTTGTATTTGAACTGCAACTAGGATCCTTACACCATGAAGGTTTGGGACATCACTATGTAGAAGGTCCAGTTTCATCAAAATTAGTACTTTCTCTTTCCATTAAACAAAGAATATTCTTTCTTTGACACTCTCTCAAAGGATCCTCTATATTTGATTCTTGTTCTAAATTTGCAACTGATGCATGGGTCGCTGAAATATCTGAATCTCCTCAGAGGATATTAGTGGAAGGGACCCAATCTTCACACATATCTTTCTAATTTTTCAAATTAGGTTCATACTCTGGATCATCATCACTATTCAACTTTTCAAAGAGAGGATTAATACGCTTGTTGCAATTTTCAAAACCTAAGCCAACGGGCTTCATAGACTTGCGTCCAAATTTAGCATGATCAAGAGGTTCAGACCTAGCATCCAAATTGTGATTAAGAAGGCCATATCCAGGATAGCCCATCTTTTTGACAAAAGTATACCCTCTTCCATAAGCCTTAGGAGAAGGAGAGAAGTTCTCATTATGCATATATTTTTCTTCTCTATAGATCTAGTCTCTAACAAATGTTTCCTCTTTCTCATCTTGAATGGGCACTGATGATTCTACAAATTTGCCAAATAAATTCATAGCTAAAGAGGAAGGCTTATTTTCTTTTGAAGGTTTACCATAAGACCTAGGTGAAACTAGCAATGTTGTAAGGGAGTTGAGTTGATACCCCCCCATACCAAGGTCTATCGATTTAAACATGTCTTTGCATTCAGCTAAAGTTGCACCAAAATCTTCTGCTTCTCTATTGAGGGGAACATAAGCCCTTGCTGAAATTGAATTAATAGATAAAGTGTTATTCCCAGGTATACAAATCTCTATGCCATTATAGGGGAACTTAACACATTGATGGTAGGTAGATGACACTGCTTGCATGTCATGAATCCATGGTCTACCAAGTAGCATCAACTATTTGAAATAAAATATCCTTTTGAACAGGGCCAGTCCTAACAGGAAGGATGGCCAACCCCTTGGAACTTCTTTCTACCTCATCATAGGCTTTGATAGTAATCCTTTTTCTGGTATCTATAACTTCTTCAGAATAACCCAATTCTTTCAAAAAACTAAAAGAACAAATATTAAGCCCAGCACCCCCATCTATCAACACACACCTAACATGGGTTCTATGGATCACGATCTCAATATGAAGGGCAAGATTGTGCGGATGGCTCAAAGCTTTATCACCATCTTCTAAAAATGTAAGGTAATGAGGGGTAGCAATGTGATTAATCATATTCTGGAATTGATCAATATCTAAGTTGTTAGGGACATTTTTCATACGCAAAGCATCCTCAAGGATTTCTTTATGTCTTAGAGACAACTCTAAAAGCTCAAAGATCAAAATCTGAGCGGGGGTTCTCTATAACTGATCAACAAGATTGTAGTTCAATTTAGGATTAACAGTTGGTTTCAAGGTGACAGGCTTGGATGCCACTTGCTTAGGTTTACTGGATTGGCTTGAATTGGGTCCTCTAATGACAATGGGACCTTGACTTTGGGTAACAGCATTAAGGGCTTGAGATGACCTTCTAGAGTTGGGACCCCTTAGCACCAAAATAGGTTCTTTATCAAAAATAGGAGGAGAGTCTTCATATAGCTCATAACCATAAGGATCTCTGCCACTCATCATATTAACATTTTCTTCCACAAGTTCAAGCATATTGATGGTATTCTCCACATCTGTGTATGTATAGTTGATCTCAGCTTTGCCATTCTAAGGTTTAGAGGTTTCCCCCTTTTCATATTTGGGCAAGGTTCCTTGAATGCTTTTTGATCGGCGTTGGTGTTCAATCCATCTATCATAATTTGTCTACTCTCAATGAGATCTTGGACAATATGCTTGAGTCTCCAGCAATGTTCAAGATCATGTCCAATACCATTATGAAATATACAATAGGCTTTTTCCTTCCACCAATGTGGTTTAACTTCAGGTATACAAAAATACGCAACATCTAAAGGATGTGCCAGATTGTTATCAATAAGTTTTTGTAAAATCTGCTCATATGACTCACCAAGTTTTGCAAATTGACACTTTTCACTCTTAGGCTTACCTTGGTCACTTGGCTTACTTTCCTATTGAGTGGATGTATTGAGTTTCACAACTTGAACATTACTAGATAAGTGGAGCACAGGCTGATCTTTAGGTTGGGAGGAATCCACAACTCCATCATTAACCACTTGTTTGTTTCTATTCCAATATTGATTCTTTCCTTTATCCTTGTTAGAATTGTTGTTGTTTTGACTGTTGTTGTTGTTATTTCCATGTTTAGTCAAAATTCCTTGTTCTCTTAAAACATCCTCGATTCTACATGCAGTCTTAACCATGGTGTCAAATGAATCAAAAACCATTTTCTTAACCTCATACCGCATTTTGGGAGCCAATTTACTAACAAGAATGTCAATCTTTTCATTATCAGGAATAGTTCTAGAATAACAAGAGTATTTTCATCTCCACCTTTGCAAGAGGGTAACAAAGGATTCTCCTTGATTCTGCTTTAAGCTACATAATTCCAACAAAGTGATAGATCTTGAGACATTGTATGCAAAGTGTTGAACAAGCTCCTTGAAAGTCTTAACATGAGGAGTTATCTTAGTAAACCATTCCATTGCTTGACCCTTAAGACTTTGTGGGAAAAACCTCATAAGGTATGAGTCATCTTGATGAAAGTCAAAACTTGTGGTATAAAATTGGCGCACATGATCATATGGATCTCCACTCCCATCATATTTGTCATATTGAGGGATTTCAACCTTTCTAGGAAATTATTCCATGTCAACACTCTTGTCAAAAGGATTGGGAAAAATCGAGTCTAATGAGAAAGCATTCTTAGGTGCAGATATTTGGTCTATTTTTCTTTGCATTTCATTGAGCTTCTCATCTTGGGATGGAGCTTGCTTCTTGATCTTTCTATCCACATAAAAGTTGTATGGGACCCTAGCACCCTTGTTGATTATACTATTTAGGAACTTATCCTTGTTTTTCTCCACATACTATTGAAAAAGTGGCTCTTGTTGCATTTGCATGAAATCTTGGGAGGTGCAATCAAAGTTCAAGCTGCTACCTCCATATTGTGAACCCTAATGATCACGTTGTAAAGATGGCCTTGAGTTCCTAGGAGGGATTTGTCTCCTACGATGATCATGTCTAGAAACCCTTCTTCCCCTAGGGCTAGGAGATCATGATGTTGATCTTGAATGTCTCCTACTTCATGGAGTCCTAGGAGGAGTGGATGGAGGAGAACTGTTTCCACCACTAACATGCATATTGTTGAATGGATCATTGAGTTGTCTAGCCAATAGCCTATCACACTCCTCTTCAAAGGCTTTCCTTTCCATTTCCATCAAAGTTTGTTTCTCCAACTCTAGGCGTCTAATTTGTTCTTCCTTATGAGCTTGTTCATCTTGAAATTCTTTCTTTTCAAGCTCAATCCTCTTGAGTCTGTCACTCATGTAATTGGTAGGTGAGCTTGGCCTTGAATTTTGAAACAAGTTGTTGGTATAAGTCGTATTGACATGAGTATCATAAATTTCATCTCCTTGTTTCTCATGTTGTGATAAATCATCATCATAAGCATCTCTCTCTCTCTCTCTCTCTCTCTCTCTCAGCCCTTTGGTGTGCATCTATATATCTTGTTGAAATAAGGGGTGAGGTTAGTCTACTTCTATGAGAGGAACCACTGAATAAAATAGCATGTCCACTCTTTGCAAACATATCATCATAACGCTTATCTTCGGCTTCCCTCTCTCTCCAAGTCATTGTGTGACTCATATCCATAGAAGAATGAGAAGATGCTAAGGGAATACCCAACTCACTAAGATGACTCTTGGAATCAAACCACACTTCCAAAGTATTCCTAGGCAATTGATCAAATATGGGTTCTTTTCCCTTATATCTTTGGCGAATTTGAACTAAGGGTAATTGGTTAAAAACCACTTGAGGTCATTTTCCTTGATTTACTTGATATCTTATTGTAACTGGCATGAAAGAAAAGGTACTAGCTGATAGGATTACCCTAAGAAATGTTGGTACCAAACTGGAATAGAAAATGCATTAACTTGTCCAAAAAGAGGTGATAAGATAGAAAATTGCAAAGAGGAATAAGCCAACACTGCCACAGAGGTGCCCAATAAATTCGGGTGAATACCCTAGCACATATGGATTAGGAGGATGGTCTTACCCAAATTATATTACTTGAAATTGAATTTGTATGAAATTGGATGGACAAGAGACTACCAAAACTCTCCATGTGTGTTATCAAAGAATCTAAAGGTTTATCTTTTCAACAAGGAAGGTTTCTAACTCACCAAACACCAAGAAAGGTCACTTGTGAAATCAAAGATTACTAATCCAAGAGGTCAAAACGCAAGAATCCTAAGCAAAAACAAGCTTCTAACAACAGGTTAAGTAGTCCAATCTGACCTGGATCAACCCAGAAAACCAAAAATGACAGGACATCAAGCTAAACGGGCTTAAAAATGACAGCAAACAGCTCACTGACAGACAGTTTCGTGCAACAGAATGCGGGCTCGCGTGAGAAAATGCAAGGCTGCGTGATGAAATGCACAGATTCGCATGAGAGAACTCAGACTGGTGAAACAACACAGATAGTAAACCGACAGCAAATGAACAATATCACGCGAGGATTCTTAGATAGCTGCGCGAGGAAACCCAGCGAACGGTACGAAGAAACTATTTTCTCGTGTGAGGAAAGGACACAGAATTGAGTTTTCGATTGTTTTGAATAACCAACTAGATACATTAACAAATTTTATCATGAATCAAGCACGCAAAACAACAATCAGGGAGTTCAAGCAATTAATGTCTTCAAACAATGAGCAAGGGACAAAGCAACCTTGCACATGAACATGGATGTGTCATAGTATTTCTACTCCATAAAGATTCTACTTGTGTATGTTCTCAAAATGTTTTTTCAATCATGCACATAGTCCTAGAAAATAAAATTTTGGTTGCACTATGGCTCTTAGTAATGGTTTGACTCTGCAACTTTTGCAATCTCAAGTGGGTGAAATCCAATCCCGGCACACTGAGGTTTTGACACAGTCTAAGAATTTAATCAATCAGGAGCTGCTGAGGAGATCTGACAACCCACAAGAAACTACACCCGTGGAGATTTCTTCCACAAGGACATTTATATAGCAGTTGTTGCTACCATGGAATCGCTTGAGATTCCATCCACATGGTTTACCCAATAAAGGGAGTGTCCACTACGGTTAACCCTCTCTAACAAGGAAGACTCAAAATATGGACCACATGGGGACTTGGTTTGGATTCAAGGGTTCCAAGTTTTTGATTCTCCCAAAAGGGAAAAGAGCATAATCCTCTAGCCTCTTCACCTCACCAAAACATAGAAAACATGATTCATTGACTCACTAATTTGAAATCACCTCATTCAAGGTTCACACAACAACAAATGACACCAATCTCCCCAAAGAGAGAAAGTATCGCCAAAATTTGAAGCCCAAACCAAGTTGACCAATGAGATAAAAACAAATCCTTCCCTACCTACAAGGGGATCTATCATCAAGAAGAGCTTCACATGTAAGACAAGCAAATGAAGTCCAGTCTGTCAAGATCGCCACAAATAGTGTTCATAGGGCCTAATTTCTATGTGAAATATACATGCAATAAATCAAATCTATGTCCATTTTTAGAGCACCAATTGGAAATGTGATCTATGTAAGCAAGAAACACTCAAGCTAAACGCATGAGAGGTTCATTTTATTTCCAAAATCCAAATGTCATAGAGATCAACAAAATACCTCAAATACAATGCAACGTGAATCATTTTTTTGTTTATCCAAGCAAGTCCAAATCAGCAACAGCAACAACAAATCACAAATCACAAACCACTAGAAACAGTAAACATTAGTAGTTAGCACAAAAAATCAGAGATATAAAATATATAGCAATGAAAAATAGATCTCTGGTACAGAATCTCACATGAAGAAACACACAATGTCGCACGAGGATCCACATAGTATCGCGTGAGGAAACAGTTATCTCGTGCGAAGAAATGCACAGCCGTGTGAAACAGTGCACAAACAGTAGAAAAATACAGTAAAATAGAAAACCAATCCAGATCCGCAGCCTGGCGGCGGATCTTGTGCAAAGATCCATACAGCGTCGCATGAGAAAGTACACAGAGCTGCGCGAGAAAACATAAAATTAGCAAAAGCTCACCCGGGAACCTGCAAAATGTCACGCAAGATT
Source organism: Thuja plicata (assembly GCA_018584345.1). Classification (NCBI taxonomy): domain Eukaryota; kingdom Viridiplantae; phylum Streptophyta; class Pinopsida; order Cupressales; family Cupressaceae; genus Thuja; species Thuja plicata. Next base: position 63,687 of record MU225128.1, on the reverse strand, counting down.
TCCCTGGAGACAAAAACAAGTATGGAAAAGATAAAAAATTCAGAAATCCAAAAATAAATTACCAAAAATAGCTGTGACAAAAAATAAATCTCCTGCCCCACGGTGGGCGCCAAAAATGTATGCATGAAATGTGTCACACTTCTATGAATCATTCCATCCAAGGTTGCTCAAGAATGAGGCCTCAAATATCGACTCATAGCTCCCTAGTCATGGAGTGCAAAGGTTTGTAATGGAGGCCATCAAATTGACCTAGTTAGTACCCATGCAAGTACACCATGAAATGAGAGATTCAATGCATAAAAATGAAATCTACTCTATATGATTGCAATGCATGAAAATAAATTATTCTAAATGATAACAATGCTTGATTAATCTATGAAAGGAAATATGTAAATACAAGATTAATCTATGAAAATAAACATGAATCTAATCTACATGAGTACCCATGGATGCAAGAAGAAGAAGACAAGAAGAGAGAAGTTGCAATATCAAGCTCAAGTGCTCAAATTCTCCTCCAAAGTTGCTCTCCAAACCTGCAGCATAACAATAGCATAAAATCTTGATTATCAAATGAGAAGGAGAGGTTTCCTTTTAAAGAGCAATGGACGGTAGAGATTAAGAGGCAAAAAATCAAAGGCTATGATTAA
>MU225128.1:47478-62990 GCA_018584345.1 Thuja plicata | reverse complement strand
GGGATTTTTATTTATTTAATTAAAAGAGGGGTTTTCTTTTAATTAAATAAATTAGAAGAATTTTATTTAATTAAATGGGAGGAATTTAATTTAATTAAATAAGATGAATTTAATTAAAAGGGAGATTGAATCTTTTAATTAAATAAGAATGATCAAACCTTAGGAAATATTGAAATAATTGAATTAATTACAATTTGATCAAGGAAATTGATTTGAATTGAAAATGTTCCAAACTATTGATTTAGGAAATTTGATAAAATGATAAAATGATAAATGGGCCCACAGTCTAGGCGACCATTTTAGGGTGCATACAAATAGGAATTTCATTTTTTCGTTCTTATATGTGTATTCAAAATGTTGGATGGATAATATGATGAAATATACACACTTTAAACTACATGTCAAATAAGCAATCATAATGTGTCTTTAGAACGTTGGACGAACAATAAAATTAGATATACTCTCATTAAATTTATTATTTTAAATAATTAAATAGTAAATAGTAATTTTATCTTTTGTTCTTATGTGTGTACTTAAAATGTTGGATGGATAGTATGATCAAGCTATACACACTTTAAACTACATGCCACTTTTTAATAGTCAAATAATAAATAGTAATTTTGTACTTCATTCATTAAAAAAAAAAGGTTGATCACAAAAGGAAAGCCTCCCATCATCATATTTTGTAATGGTACCTTTCAAACTGTTGTCTAACATGGTTCCATTTTATCTATAGCAATTTTATTTTAATTTGAGTTTGAAGTATTAAACATATTGTTTTTACCTATTAGATTCAATTTTAGCAAATTTTAAACATACAAAACAAAAGCACCCTATCATATTATGTAATGGTACCTTTCAAACTAATGTCTAATATGATTCCATTTCTTTTAAAGCAATCATAATGTGTCTTTAGAACGTTGGATGGACAATAAAATTTTATATACTCTCTTTAAAATCAATATTTTTTAATAGTTAAATAGTAAATAGTAATTTTATTTTTCGTTCTTATATGTGTATTGAAAATGTTGGATGGATAATATGACCAAATATACACACTTTAAACTACATGTCAAATAAGCAGTCATAATGTGTCTTTAGAATGTTGGACGGACAATAAAATTAGATATACTCTCTTTAAATTTAATATTTTAAATAGTTAAATAGTAAATAGTAATTTTATCTTTTGTTCTTATGTGTGTATTTAAAAGTGTGTATTTAAAATGTTGGATGGATAATATGATCAAGATATACACACTTTAAGCTACATGCCACATTTTAATAGTCAAATAATCAATAGTAATTTTGTACCTCATTCATACAAAAAAAAAGGTTGATCACAAAAGAAAAGCCTCCCATCATCATATTTTGTAATGGTACCTTTCAAACTGTTGTCTAACATGGTTCCATTTTATCTATAGCAATTTTAGTTTAATTTGAGTTTGAAGTATTAAACATATTGTTTTTAGCTATTAGATTCAATTTTAGTAAATCTTAAACATAGAAAACAAAAGCACCCTATCATATTATGTAATGGTACCTTTCAAACTAATGTCTAATATGATTCCATTTCTTTCAAAGCAATCATAATGTGTCTGTAGAACGTTGGACGGACAATAAAATTTTATATACTGTCTTTAAAATTAATATTTTTAAATTGTTAAATAGTAAATAGTAATTTTATTTTTCGTTCTTATATGTTCATTGAAAATGTTGGATGGATAATATGATCAAATATACACACTTTAAACTACATGTCAAATAAGCAATCATAATGTGTCTTTAGAATGTTGGACAGACAATAAAATTAGATAAACTCTCTTTAAATTTAATATTTTAAATAGTTAACTAGTAAATAGTAATTTTATCTTTTGTTCTTATGTGTGCTTTTAAAAGTGTGTATTTAAAATGTTGGATGGATAATATGATCAAGATATACACACTTTAAACTACATGCCACTTTTTAATAGTCAAATAATCAATAGTAATTTTGTACCTCATTCATATTAAAAAAAGGTTGATCACAAAAGAAAAGCCTCCCATCATCATATTTTGTAATGGTACCTTTCAAACTGTTGTCTAACATGGTTCCATTTTATCTATAGCAATTTTATTTTAATTTGAGTTTGAAGTATTAAACATATTGTTTTTAGCTATTAGATTCAATTTTAGTAAATCTTAAACATAGAAAACAAAAGCACCCTATCATATTCTGTAATGGTACCTTTCAAACTAATGTCTAATATGATTCCATTTCTTTCAAAGCAATGGTAATGTGTCTTTAGAAAGTTGGATGGACAATAAAATTTTATATACTCTCTTTAAAATTAATATCTTTTAATAGTTAAATAGTAATTTTATTTTTCGTTCTTATATGTTTATTTAAAATGTTGGATGGATAATATGATCAAATATACACACTTTAAACTATATGTCAAATAATCAATAGTAATTTTGTACTTCGTCCTTATAAAAAAGGGTTGATAATTGCCCTATCCTTATTACTTCAAACTTACCTTTCACCATAGAATTAAATAATTGATCAAATACACTCTTTAAACCTGTGACAACTTTTAATAATAAATAATCAAAACTAATTTTATACTTCACCCTTACTTAAAAAAAACGCGCTAATAGTTATCCTACTTGTATAGGTTCACATTTACCTTGTATCATTGGATTGAATATTTTTTTCTCACACTAATGTTTAATAGTTATTCTCTACATTTTAATTTTTTTGTTCTACCACTTTGGGCAAAACTGATTTCAACAAACCCTGTCTCACGTTTAAAACAACTAACCGTTTTTGGGGGTGGTTTTGCCAAACATTTACTATTTGGATTTTGCAATAAAATCTTATTTCAATTGCACCTGTGAAATCTTGCTAAATCATGATCTTCTGGAAATCTCAGCCAAACAATCGTATCTTTTTTAATAAACTCTAAGTCATAAAAATCAAATCTTTGGAAAATCCTCAGCGCAATGATTGCGACAGCTATATTCTAACACGACATCTACTTTGTTTTGCTTATCTTGAATTTAGTGAAATCTGTTTGCTAAGTTCTGGTGAATGCCCTTTCGCAGCCATTGGTATAGTCAAGCCTGAGAAATAAACTGGTTTTCTGGCACACTATGGCTAGATTTAGCAGGGTTGGGATGCTTCAGGTAGTGGAACTTAGCAGCAACCAACATTCAGGTGATTTTTAGTTAGGGTTTTCACTCACCCGTCCCTGCAATATCTAACTCTACTTCCTTTCAGTTGGATGAAATCATGGGACAGTGGGACTAAAGCATATTTGTATCATTTTTTCACTATCTTTCCCATCGTACCAATTCCTCGCTTTGTTTTTTCTAAAGCGTTCTGCTACTCACAACTGCGACCACTTTGGTGGGTTTCCGCCTGCCCACCCGAGAGAGGCCATATGACCTGGTTGGGATTCTGTTCATAGATTGCTAAGGATAAAAAGAAGTAGTGAATATTTTTTTATTTTTTATTATTATTATTATTATTATTATTATTATTATTATTTGGTCTTTGATAGATTTTAAAAAATGGGCATAAGATCAGTGATGTTGCATGCATAAAATCATATATTTTGTACATAAGTTGTTAAATTGCATATTTTCTCAAAGAGCATAACATCAAATAGACATACTTAATTTTTGGTTTACTTTTGGACAACCCTTTAACACACATTGGGCACAAAATTGTAGTAGAGTTTTCATATCATCCACAAATAAATGGGTTGCAAAAATAGTAACAAGAAGTTTGAAAAATATGCTTATAGTCTTATAGATTTAGCAAGAAATATGTTCGTGTTAGTAGAGATTAGTATTAGTTCAAGAATTTTTTTATTAATCAAGTAAATACATCTTCTAGAAAAGTATGATTTCAAATTGTATATTGAAGTTACCAACGAGTCAGTGTCTGAAATTTTTGAGGTGGTTTAACTACTACAAAACATAGAGGTTTTGTAATGAGTACGTATTGACCTTTATTTTTAAGTCATACTATCTGTTTATTTCCTGGAATATGACAAGAATTGGCATTATCTAAATTTGGATAATGCCAAATTCTATGTTTGGGTCCTTGGAAAAAAAAATGGAATTGGAATTCCAAAATTCTCATTTCGCCCCCAAAATGGGAATATCATCTTCCACCTAAATAGGTGGAATTGGAATTTCAAAATAAGTGGAATGGGAATTCCAATTTTTAGAAAACCAAATTTAATATTTCGTGGGATCCGTGACTATAAAGATGTATATTATATTGTTATAAGGATGTATATATACACATGTGTGTATATACATGTGTGTATATACGCATGTATGTATATACACGTGTGTATATATACATACATGTGTGTGTGTGTATACACATATGTGTGTATATATACATACATGTATGTGTGTCTATATATGTATGGTGTGTGTATATGTGTGTATATACATGCATGTGTATATGTTTGTATATATACACACATGTATGGTGTGTGTATATACACACGTGTGTATATGTGTGTATATACACACGTGTGTATATATACACAAATGTGTGTATGTGTGTATACATGGATACACACTTGTATGTGTATATGTATGGTGTGTATATGTGTGTATATTGTTAGTAAACATATTTCCCTTCAAAGAAAATGATTACAAATTGACCCTAAACCTCCAAACAAGAAGACTTAATTTGCACTAACAGTTGGGTCGCTTCGTGATTGGAAAGCGTAAGCGCCCTCTGAATTATTTCGGGTACAACTCCCCGTACAAGATTTGCAATGAATTATAACAATTTCACTAATTAGCTTTTAACCTGAAAGCTTATAAAAGCTGCAGTATCATTCTTAGATGATATGCTACTGAACAATTGCAAAGAAATAAAGGCTGAAAAATAAAGGGGAAGAAAAGCACAGTTTCTTCTCTAACTGCGTTTTATGAAAATATGAAACAAAACCTCAACAATAAACAACAAAATTGGGAGAGAGTCAAGCCATTGCAAATTTTAACGCACATTACAGAATAGATAAAATATTAACACATAACATTTATCCACTCTCTCAAATAACACAGATCTGAGAATAAATGCTACATCTTTTCTTTATAAAATCTTGCCACACAGACAAAAATACAAAATAAAGATTCTTTTTACAATCAAAACTTACTTTCCTCCTTTTCTGTTAAAATTCTGCTAAAAAAAAACTAACTCCCCTCCTGTAACCGACAGACTCCAGCCCACAAGAAGTACCCTTGTATCTTCATTCCTAATACCTTTTAAAGGCTCCTCTGTTTCTCCTTTCCGGGCCTTTCGGTTTCAATAACCAATTATTTTTAAAATCTTTAAAATTGTTCTCTTTTTAGAAGAGTTCATTTATATTTCTTGATTACGGATTCCCTCATGTTTTAATATCTTTATCATTATAATACGAATCTCTTTTAGATGATAGGTATATGCCCCTGACACTTGGACATTTTTCAATTAAATAGCATTATGTATTGTGTTAAAGTGAAGCAATTGTCATGGGATCATCGCCACCTGTCTTTACATTTTTCATGGTTAACTTTCTCATCGGCGTGCATATGGGAAATGATGGCATCACTTATCTTTGGTCGAGCTTTAAACACTTCATAACCGCACCAGATATCTCTCACACTTCAGGGTATCCCTGTCAGTGCTTTGAGTGTTCCGCACTTGCCTCCGGATTAAATGGAACTACCAGGTTTACCCTTTATGCATCTCATCGGGTGCATCTAATTTGGTCTTTGCATCATTTTTTCTAAATGGTAATTGGGCTTCAAATCGACTCACTCCTTGCGGTTGACTCTCTGCATTGAAAATATGAAATGTGGTCTTTAATGTTTAAGATCCCTGAACCAATTAATCCCCAAGCTTCGTGACTATTCATGTACATCTAGTTCTTTCAAATTCTTGTTCACATCCACGCTGACGTCGACCATCTTCAAATCGAGGCACAAAATGCATGATCCGAACTGTCCCCTGGCTATATGTATTTTCTTCGGGGAATTAGCAAAGTATCTTCAAGTTTCGCACTCCATATTGACATTTGAATGTCTGAATTCCCTTTGATGAAGTACCAGTATTCACGGCTTTCTTGCATTCAAACGACACTTATCCTCGGTATATCCACGATCCAGACTACATGTTGTGCTTCCATAACCGGAGATGCACTAACCTGAGACTTATACTCCTTTATTCGAATTTTGACTCTGACTTGATACCCGGATTCTCCCTTGCTTTCCGTTGAACCGAATCGGCATTCTGTCGAACAGTTTACATGTAGTGTCTGATTTCTTAAACTGTGAATCCGCTATGCAAAATCTACATGGCTCTGTCTGTATGCATTGTGATCGATTTACTTCCACACAAAGGCCCGATGCTTATTAAAGATGCCTGATTACCCCACAAATTTGGCTAAATTTGCACATGACTCCTCAATCACCATCGTCTTATGCGGCTTCGCCAAAAACCGAGACCTTGAACATCTGAATTTGGTCTTTCAGGCAATTATCGGACCTTAACAGACCACCTCTCTTACTTGGAGCTGATATCTATATTATATACTGAAGATATTTAACATAACATCATGTACATGGGAAATGTTTTAATCTCAGTTGCAGGACTCCTCTGTTGTCTTCAAATTCGTAGGTAATATCAAACCATGGTCTAATCTTCATGATCAAGACGCTGATCATAGCCATGATCACTCTGCAATACCCTATTGTTCCATCAACTCTCAATGTTCCCATGGTTCAGTTATGCTCACGGCCCTCATTCTGCAATTCGGTCTCTCAAGAACAATCTAAATAGGAATCAAACTTGGTCCTTTTCCTCTGTATCTAATTTGCACTTGGACACTTCTATTTGTATCAATGTCATGGTTTCTCTTCATGATTTGCTATTCGATGGTTCTCCAAGGCTTGCTGTCACAGATGATTTGAGATGTGGCATCTAGAGAGAGACTATGTTTTTACCTCTTTCTATCTCTAGTCGGTCTCAGTCATAAGATTTGGGGTTTCTGGATTCCTCTTTAGAAATCATACTTTCATTTCGATGCAACTGTAATCATTTTATCAAAAAGTTTGGAGCCCACCTGTTTCTTCAAGCTTCTGATTGTGATCAATCTCGACACAAGTTGTGAGTCACCAACAGTTGTGTCTTTGCTGTTACCAGGAAACTACGACACTCGAGTTGCAACTAACATGTGTCAAACAAGAACTTTACATATATCAGCTTCCTTGCCCGACTATGCTTGGGAGTATAAAGCATCGCTAGGCTTAGACCAATTTATGACTGCAATGAGAATGAGGAGACACCTATCTCATTAACTGTTGTGCCCACAGGAAATTTTGTCAAATGTCTAGCACCTGTCTGAATTGAATATGAATCCTTGAAGCTTCTGACTTCACATTAATGGAATTTGAAGTTTGGCACATCTTTCTAACCCTGAACTTTAAAATTTTTAACTGAAATAAATGGGATCCAAGAACTCAAATTTGAACTGGGAGCAATCTGAATTTCTGACCCTTGAATTGTGCTTCCATGGTCCCTGCTTTGAACTTTGAACCTGTGAATTGCATTGATATACATATATCAGCCTCCTTACCCGACTATGCTTGGGAGTATAAAGCATCGCTAGGCTTAGACCAATTTATGACTGCAAATATTAGAATGAGGAGACACCTATGGTATTCCAGTACCCAAACGGGCCCTAAGGCAAGAGAAATAAGAACTACCATAAATATTGTTGGAGGAGTCCTTTTTGTTATTGTAAGTTTGAAACAGTTATAAACTGAGAGGAACAAGTTGATAATTGAAATGAGGAATCACTTGTCACACTAATCTCCTTTTTAGAGCTTGCTATGATCTTTGAAGGCAGAGATTTTTTTATTTTTTATTTTTTTTGCTTTTGATGATTATATATACTTTGTTTTGAGAATTGTTTATATGTTGCTTTGTTTTTTGCTTTCACATCATATAAGTTATGAATGCTTTTTAGTAATGAAGATGTCAGTAAAAGATTTTCTATGTATAAGTTATGAATGCATTTTAGTAATGAAGATGTCTATAAAAGCTTTTCTATGTGTAAAATGGTTCTATAGTAAATGTTTATCTATATTAGTTTGTTGATGTGATTCTATTGTTGTTATTTGGACATGAATAAAAAATCTACAAGTTTGATATAGAAGAGTTCCAACAATGGGATCAAGATGCAAACAAGTATGATTTTTTTATTTTGGCAAGCAACTCGATGTCTAGCTGCAAGTGCACAATGTCATCCATTTTCTCATTTCAATGCATCATCAATACATTTCAAAATTATTATGCATATTTATAAACTACATGTTCCATAGGGACATGTCCCTAATCCTTCAATCTACATTTCTTCATTCATGTCCCTAGGATTTTGGAGGTGCACACGTCATCATCATAATTACTTTCTTGGCATCACCTTCCACTATATTTTTCTTGAAACCACGTGTGACCACCAACTCAACACCATGAAAAGAAGCAAAAATCTATGCCACGTGGGTAGTTTAAAGTCCTCAATTCATAGAATATGTCACTAAGGTGTTGCCCAACATGTCTCTTATGAGACCACCCCTTCCTGCCCGACCCATATTACCAAGCAACGAGCCATCAAAATTTAGCTTGACCCATCCAGGATCGGGGAGGGGGCCATGGTTAGTACTAAGTTAAAAGGAATTTTTATGAACTTATCTCAAAAATTGGTTATTTGGGACAACAAAATATAGAAGGGAAGCAAATTTCATGTAGATATGATGAAAGAACCCTGGCATTTTTTATAAGGCATAATTAAAGTCCAAAAAGTTGAGGCGTTATGGAGATTTCTTATTTTTTTTGGTTTGACTCCATAGGATTTCTTTTTATGCAATAGGAAAGTGTAAAGGATTTTTAGATGGTGCAATGAAAAATATTAGAAAGATGGTACAAACAACGTCATCTTGTACAAGATATGGAGGACATCAAGATTAAGTATAATGGGACTATGAGAAATGCACTTGGAAATATTATATAATGAGGATGGTATGAATGTTATTTGGATTGAATCAAAGAAATGTGGTTCGTTGAAGATGAAAATGAAATGATTTAAAACTATTTTTATATAGGAGATTGCAAAAAATAGAATTAGATGGATGGTAGTTAGGCTAAAAAATTGCTACCTATAAATCTGAAGAGGCTCATATGGAATACCTAGAAGACTTACAAAATCAATCCAAGCAAATAATCAAATATGCATCTTATGGACATTATCGAGGCAATTGACAAGTTTTAGAAAAGGCTAAAATTTGTTCCTAGTCTAGATGAATGTCATTGTTTTTCAAATATTATTTTGCATATAACATTATCAACAAAGCATGTGTTGAAGAAGTATCACCTTACAAAGTAAATATTTGAATGGGTAATAGGATGTATTACAACACAGTCTAATTGTGAGCTAACTACTCATGGGATATTGAATACTTTCCATCATTTCGGTACGTTATTACATATGTTTCATAGATAAGAGAAATTATCATACCATCCTAAATTGTAATGACATATAATTGGATGTTAATTAGGTCCCCTTTTAGCATCCTTGGGCCTTAGTGTTCGTTATGCTTGATCAAGCCTTGATTCCACTTTCCATTTCAGAATCCCGTCTACCATTAGGACGCATGGTCCAAATTTTTATGCTCTTCGAAGGAAATAGGTCAACCTAATCGGCCTATTCCTAGGAATGAGACAAACTAGTTGGCCTATTCTCCCATGTTTTCTATATATTTAGATTGTTTAACAGTCTTGGTGGTAGAGTGGTAAATTCAAACTCTTGTCATCTTTTTCTAATCTTTGAGCTCTAAAATATTTGTGAGGGGTATATAAGAAACCTACCTCTCCTTATTTGGGTAAGATGATAAGATAAGGACATCCTAACCTCAAGTGCAAGTTCAAGATATTTGGTATCTCAAGCATTCTAAGGTAGATTTCAAGCATCCAAAGAATTTATGAAGGCAATCTTCTCCATTATAGCAAGCTTCTCCCCCTCATTGTAGGTAGGAAAGATGAGACCTCAATCATCAAAGAAGGACTTCTTCCAAGATCACAAATATCAATGTAAATTAATTCCTTCTCAAGGAACGTTATATCAAGCATAGAAACATTGGAGATTTGACAAGCATTTGCAGATCTAGGTATTTGTTAAATTCATCCTTGATTCTTCTTAACAATTTAAGACACTACAACAACATTCAAGACTATAGAAAGCATCTTCATAGACATTATGACTCCAAGTCTATTTGTGAAGGTATAAACATTGTATTTTAAAATTTAGCCTATTCTTTGTACCAGCACACTTTCAATCCAAGTTTATTTCATTTCAATTTTTGTTTGATTCCTCAATTGGGGTTTGACTAAGGAAAAACTCTCTCTACACAATAATTTCTCTCTTTTCTATGTGCTAAAGTAGGTAGCGTGGGTTTCAATACACAATCTGGGAAGTACATGATCCCAACTATACCTTAGTTGACACTTTGAAGTATTATGACGTCTATTAAATAATAGTTGGTATAAATTATTTGGCACTTTGAAGGAATTATCTTCATTTTCAAGGAGAAGTTACATGACATTTTGTCTTATGGCGCATTGAAGGATAAATTGTCACAATCAATGAATTATTTGTTTTTCTGCTAAATAAATTATAAAGTAATCTTGTTAGTTTAAAATATCTAATAGGAATATTTTAACTATCTTAGTCAATAGCATTAATGTAGTTTCCAAGGACACTTAATGAAAGATTGATGGTTTTTCTCCCTCTAATTGAGGTCTTTCATTTCTTGATTTGTCTTCTTGTTTCAAAATTTCCAAGCTAACTAGAACCAAATTGTTCCTTAGACCAGCCAGAAAACAAAGACAATTTAGAAGATGAGAAGCTCTTCCATTATCATTTAAATCATATTCTTCTTTATCAATTTTTTTAGGCAATGCCTCTTTGCACCGTGAAGAAAATGTTGGGTTATCTTGAGAACATGATGAAAGGGAAAGCCAAGATACCTTTTGACCAAATAAATATTTTCATGTGAAAGCTTTTCACATTATGTAAAATGAAACCAAAAACATTCTTGCGAAACCATTTTTCTTTAATTTCTACATAACTTTAAATTTAATTATTTCTATAAATGACCTTATGAAAAATTGAAGTTTTAAAATATTATAACCCATAAGGTGTCTTGACTTGAAAACTTGTGAAATTGGGTGAAACGACATCATGAAAATGTCCATAAAATGATTTTACGCCATCTTGTATCAATGTCAAAACTTAATCATTTTAATAAATCTCATTGGTTAATTAACTCTTAGGATTTAGACCAATGCAATAGATGATTATGATTCACAAATGGTGAGAGACTCAACACGTGTGGAATAGTGAGGACCTTTTAAGCTATGGGATACTCAAGACATTGGTTTTGACTGAAAAGTTTAAAATTTGATGAGTTTAAGAATAGGACTAATTGGACCAATGTTGCCTTTCTTCTTTTCCATGCTTATTTATAATAATGTCTCCATCATTGCTTATAAAACTAACTTTATGGTTTTAAAATTAATAAACATTTATTGGATATTTACTTTTTTTTCTAGAAATAAGGTTCATTTTTTTACCATTAGTCACATCAAGTCACGCAAGTCACTTTTATAGAAAGGTAACTAGCAACTTATTATGTTGAGGTAATTTTCTATCTTATAGACCACTGTAGCCTTCATCATCAACACTTTTAGAAGTTGATGATAATAAATTGTCTCACAAGCTCAACTAAATCACAAATTAAATTAGATAATGTCGACATTTAGTGAGAAGAATTACTGTATTGAAATGTAACCTTTTCCAATCAGCTCTTTTGATTAAAATTGTGATAAAAAATTTCCTTATTTCCCTAAATAATAGAATCAAGTATCATGAATCCCACATTTACGCTGATCGGTGCCTTCAAACTTCTTCCTTAGATTTCTCAAAGTCATATTCATTAATTTCTATACATCATTTCCCACCAAATGCACTTTCAACTTTGTTTATATTAAATAATTCTTTTATGAACTTCTTGCTTGCTAGTCTTTTGATCAATAATGTTGTGGTGCTGAGTATGGCTAATATCTTTACCGAAATTGCATTCTACGTTGAACATCAAGGTAGTCCAAGTTGACAGTAATAAATTGAGGCTTAAAAAATGTGATCATCTTCCTCTTGTTTAGAATTCTACATTAAATACTCCTCACTTCTTTTGTTAAAATGGCAGCATGTTTCTTATTGGCTAAGAGAAATCCTATAGCTTCTACACCTATCAACGTTACACTTTCATCATCAACCAGTTCATTGAACAATGCCATTGAGTTTGAACCACCTTCAACACAAGAAATTCTACTTGCATTCTATATTACGATGCCTGCCCTATGGCCATTTCATTTCATGCAATTACATTTATTCGATACATTCTTTCAAATATTTCTACATGCTTTATGCATGTTTTCACATTAGGGTTTCCATACACTACTCCAAAACTTCCATTATACATGTTTTCACATTCAACACAACTTTGATGGGTTTCCATACACTACAAAACTTCCATTATGCGTGTTTTCACATTCAACATAACTTTGATGGGTTTCCATACACTACTCCAAAACTTCCATTATGTATGTTTTCACATTCAACACAACTTTGATGGGTTTCCATACACTACTCCAAAACTTCCATTATGTTCTTGCGCAGGGAATACATTGTAAAAGGAGAGGCATTTGGATTTCGTACAACCAGCAATTGCATTCAATTAAAAGTTATTATAACAAGTTACTATCGATAGGCTTTATCAAATCACTATTTTGCATTCCTTATTTGACACTTTGAAGGATGTTTTTAATCTCGGCCTTAGGAAAGGGGCTACTAACCAACATGGAAAGATCGATAGTGTTTAATTTGCCTTTGTTCAGTTTTCGAGGGAAGGTTGCTAATCAAGATGAAAAAGGTCGATATCTAATGTTTTTCTTTTATTATTGGCATGTAAGAAAGAGTTCATAACCTTACGGACTCTAAAGTTGATATTTGTAATATTTAAATCTCTTTTTAACTTATTTTCTCTCTGCCATCTTTCTTTAGAATTTAGCAATATCTTAGCCTACCCCTTCTTTCAAAGAGTCAAAGTTTCAACTCGTGCATATAACCTTCTTCAAAAGAGTTTACAATCAAACTACCTTTTAAAATTTGTTACATTTTCCACTTTCATATATCTCTATTTAAATACATGATTATAGTGGCATTTTTCTTTGATAGCATGGTGGAAGTTAAATTTTTATAATACATGGATTACTTACACTTCTACTAAATTAATTATGAAGTAATATTGTTTTCTCATAAATCCTAATAGGAACATGTGATGTAGGAGCATCTTGAGATCTTAAAAATCTTGCATCAACCAAAAAATAGTTTGTTCCAGTATGTCTATTGCTGAGTTTCTTTCAGCATTCCTTTACTTTAGATCTTTTATAGTTGTGTACCTTATAGCATGTTCCTAGCATCATGTTGAACCTTCTAGGTTCACATCTCAATTGGTTACTTCGTGTACGAGATCTTGCAAATTCTTGGCAGGACTTAACTGTTCTTCATGTTTCATGGCCACTTTGTGTTTTCCGATCTTCCGAAGGATTTTCCAATTGGTGAAGCTTCACGACTCATTTCTTGATGTTGTTACATGTATGGCATACCTACTTGAGGAATTGTGATTCATGTTTCTTTCATTTGAGGGAGATACTTATGATTTGGGTCTTGACCTATATTTTGTAATATGTTTTCTTCTCATTGGGAAATGTAATCTCTCAAGGCCAACCTGATGCTTGTGAGGCTTTATAATCTTATGAAATTGTTCCTGAGGGGGAAAATCTCATAGATTATTTGGATAAATTTTGAAGCTAGGAAATCTGTAAGGATTTCTATTTGTAAAAAAGGCTTGTATGCTTGGAATGTAAGACTACATGTTGCAGATCCATTGTATTTGATTTATGGATGATAATGATAATAATAAAGAAGATCTGCAATATCTCTCCATATTTTTGGTTATTTATGTTTTGTGACTCTTGCGGCAAGGAATGGACTGACTTCTTTGAGGTTTCTCCTGTCCTTGGCTGCACCAAGGGGTATTAGAGCTAGTTTTAAATTATGATACTATAGATCGAGGTTCCTGAGTTTGTAAAGTCTTTAGTTGATTTGTTGTGGGGAGGCAGAGTGAGAATCTAACCCGCAATTGCAAAAGAATTATGTGAGGATGGCTCGAAGAGGAAATGCTAGAGGTGGAAGGAGAAATCCAGATCCAATTGTGTTGGATATGTTGAGACATATTTCAACTAGATTAGATGTTATTGAAATGGCCTTGAGAAGAGGTTGACATGTTTAAGATGTAAGTTATAAAGAAGAAGAAGAAAGAAATGGAGAGTTAGCCGAAGGAGGTGAAGAGCACCCCCAACCTAAACTTGAACAAGGAGATGATAGATTCATAAAATCCCTAACTAGAGTTAATGCGAGGCCACATTTCAATCCACCTGATTATCATGGTAACTTGGATTCTGATGAATTACTTGATTGGATCACAGTGATGGAGAAGTAATTTGATTATGAAGGTACTAATGAAGATAAGAATGTGAAACATTCTTGCACAAATTTTAGAGGACATGCATCTTTATGGTGGGAACATTTGCAAACCGATAGACAAAGAAGGGGCAAGGAAAAAATTAGATCATGGGATCAGATGGTGAACAAATTGAAGACTAAGTTCTTACTTGTTGATTACCAAGTAAGTTTTCTTAGGAAGTTGCAAAATTTGAAGCAAAGAGATCTTAGTGTGAAAGGTTATACAGAGGAATTCTATAGGTTGGATATTAGATCTAGACATACAGATGATAATGTTGAGAGGGTTGCAAGATACCTGAATAGTTTGAGGATATCTATTCAAGATGAGATCAGTTTGGTCAAATTGCAAAGTGTAGAGGAAGCTCATGAATATGCCCTAAAGGTTAGGGATAAATTTAACAAAAAAAATGAACAAAGACAAAGAGGAAGAGGTGGAAGACCCCAGAGAGGTAGATCCTTTGGAGGAGGTAGATATTATTCAGATCATAACAAAGGAAAGACACAATTCAAAGAAGAGAACTCATACCGAAGGGATGACAAAAAATTTCAAAGAGGAGGTGGATCCAGTAGATACAATAGACATTGTAAAAGAATGTTTAGAGGAGCTTGTTTTAAGTATGGTAGTGAAGGACATCAAGCTTTTGAATGTACTCAAGGTAGTTCAAGAAAGAAGACTGAGAACAGTGGCCGAAATTGTTAGAGTAATAGCATATCGAGGTTACTAATTTAAATCCTTATGATCTAATTAGTAACTTCCCTATTCACTCTAGTTTGCTTAAGCTAACCTTAGGTAGTTTCTATTTCTGTTAGTTTCCCTTT
>MU225128.1:8343-26591 GCA_018584345.1 Thuja plicata | reverse complement strand
TGAGTGAAGAATCTATTTATTTTGCCTACTCTTTACTTGACTTTCAGGAATGTGGATCATTTTGATAGTTAAGATCAAGTGGTTTTTCAGCATCAAACTTTATTTCATATTCATGAGATAGAATAAGCTATTTTCAGCATTTATATTTTGAAAAGAGATTTGTTTCTTTACCAGAAAACTATTAGATAGCTCTTTTCAAATTGAAGGTAGCTGCGCCTATTAATCAAGATAAACATTAAGCAGAGGATTCCTAACTGATTCTGTAGGAATTCAAGCTGTAAGTATACAATTGCATTATGTTTTAAGATAGCAATTATTGAAACAAAACTGTTTACTAACACCTCTCCATGTTCATTTAGCTTGTTTTTGAATACCCACTTTGTACCTATTACATTTTTGTTGTCAGGTCTCAGTACTAGTGTCCATGTCTTGTTCTTTTCAATCTGGTCTATCTCTTCATTCATGGCTTGAATCTAGTCTTCATTGTCCAAAGCATCTTTTACTGTCTTAGGCTCAAAATCATATAACAAACATGTGTCTTCTCTTAATTCGCCTCTTGTCATAACTGCAGAATCCTTTGGTCCTATGATTTGATCAGGTTTATCGTGCCTTCTTACATATTTTCCAAAGTAGACTCTTTCTCAGCTTTTATTTGATCGTTCAAATTCAATTCAGGGTGAAACTGTGACTCAGCATCTCCATCAGATAGCTCGGCAGTCACCTCCTTTTGCCCAGCAATTTTTTTCTGTGTCTCGGCAGGTGCAAACTGTTTCTGGGCAACTTCATTTTTAGTTTCATTAGAATCCTCCTCTTCAGGATATGTGAATGATCTATAACTTTTAGGCTCAATCATGCTTTCAACTTCATTTCTTTCTGCATATTCATCAATTCTAACATTTGCACTTTCCATAATTTTGTTAGTGTTAGAATTCAAACATTTGTATGCCTTACTCTTAGTAGAATATCCAAGAAATATGCCTTCTTCTCATTTAGCATCAAGTTTACCATTTCTGTTATCCTTTAGTATAAAACATTTTCTCCCAAAGACTTTAAAGTAACTTACAGTAGGTGCATATCTATACCATAACTCATAAGGTGTAGAGTTTGTACCTTTCTTGACTTGTACTCTGTTCAAAGTATAAATAGTTGTACTTACAGCTTCTCTCCAATATTTCGATGCAACATTTTTCTCCACCATTAATGTTCTGGCACAATCCATGATAGATCAATTTCTTCTTTTAGCTATACCATTCTATGGTGGTGTCCTAGGTGCTGACATATGTCTTTTTATCCCTTGGTCATTGTAGAACCTGTTAAACTCATTAGAAATGAACTCAACTCCTCTGTCAGATCTCAAAAAATTTAGACTCTTACCTGTTTCCTTTTCAACTTTTTCCAAATACCACTTAAATAACTAAAATGCATCAGATTTTTCTTTGAGAAACATAACAGGACCATCATCCTAGAGTATTCATCTACGAATAGAATAAAATATTTGTCTCCACAGTAACTTTTCTCACCAATAGGTCCACAAAGGTCAGTATGAACCAATTCCAAAATATTCTCAGAAGTATGAGTTTTGCTTTTAAAACTAGATTTAGTTATTTTACCCAACTGACATTTCTTACACATTTCATTCTCAGGTTTCTTTAATTTAGGCATCCCTCTAACCTTTTTCAATTTACTTATGCTTACCAAGTTATCAAAGTTAACATGACATAGCCTCTTATGCCATAACCAAACATCATTATATTGTGCAAAAAATCATGTCTCTTCAGCTAAATCCAGATAGAACAAGTTACCTTTTGTTTGCTCACCACCTCCAACTAATTCTCCATTAGCATCATAGATCTTTGCTTTCCTGTGATGAAATTCAACTCTGTAACCAGAAGTGTTCAGCTGTGAAACACTCAACAAGTTATACTTAAGATCATCAACCCAGTATACATCATCAAATCTAATCTTGTTAGTCAATTGAATTGATCCTTTCCCTTTGGATCTACAAGGTGTATCGTTACCAAACTTAACATATCCACCTTTGCATTGATCTAAGATTTCAAAGTTGTCTTTATCACCAGTCATGTGATGTGAACAACCACTATCAATAATCCAATGATCACCTTTACTCATATTATAATAAATTAGTGCAATTTTCTCATCATCATCAGAATCATCTTTCATTGCAACATACACTACTTCTATATTATTTTCATCAGATTTGTCAGATTCACTGTCAGAAGCTTCTTCAGCTATATAACAAGATTTCTTACCTTTGTCTTTGGAATCCTTGTACTTTCTGTAGTTTCAATCATCCTTTCTATCCTTGTACTTTTTGTCTCTTCTTTCTTCTTTCTCATCCTTGTCAGGACATCTAGCAGCAATATGATGAACTTTGTTACAAGAAAAACAAATAATAGGAAGTTTACCTTTGAATTTTCCTTTTCCTCTAGCTAGTCTCCTTGCCATAAGTGCCTCAAGCTCTTCTAGATCATCATCTGAGGTGTCGCTGTCACTATCCACACATTTCTTTCCTTTCTTAGATTTGTTGATGACCATCTGTGACTTGAATGCAGATTCAATAGCTTGTAGAGTATAGTTGTTAAAATTTGACATCTCAAATGCATTAAGTATGCCTACTAGACTTTCTAGAGTAGAATTATTATTAGGAGTACATCTCAGTTCTTGAATTGCAGATACTCTAATAGCATAAATAGGAAGAAGTGTTCTCAATACCTTGCTAATGTTAGTATCTTCATCAGTGGTTCCCTTAGCTCCTCTAATAGCATTTACAACTTCCTTTATCCTATCATAATATTGCACTATATTTTCTCCTTCTTGCATTTTTAAATCATCAAACTTACCTCTCAAGCTTTCAGATTTGGTTCTTAGCACATTCATATCACCTCCATAAATGGTTTCAAGGGCATCCCACATCTGCTTTGCGCTTGTACAATCCTTGATGTCCTCAAATCCATGATAGTTCAGAGATGATGCAAGTTCCAGCATTGCTTGATTATGTTCATGCTTTTCTCTTAATTGTGCAACATTCAGAACTCCAGTAGGGGCTACATATTCTATGTCAATGTCTTTTAGCAGAATCACCAATGCCAGCCAAGTTAAGTTTCATCAAAATTTTCCATGTAGGAATTTTTTCCTTGTTGATCTTTAGTCCATCCCTTTTATACATTATGATCCTTATCTCCAAGTACCTTAAAACTTTTTCAAGACAACTCTGCTATGATACCAATTGTTAGGATGAATTCAGAATAACTAAGAGGGGGGGTGAATTAGTTATCCTCAAGTCCAAATGTGCCCATATAAAACTTTAAACCAATTTCAACAACTCAGATCTGCTCAACAACAATAAACAACAAAAGTGTGCAGTTTAATGTACTAATGAAATAAGCTTGCAAAAACTTAACAGTAAAACACAACAATAACATTCACACATTTTGACACCATGATTTAACGTGGAAAACCAATATGGGAAAAACCACCAGTAAAATGCTACCAAAATTTCACTCTTCTGAAGTGACGCCCTGTGAGGAGCCAACCCTGTTAAAGGTTGCAAAACACACTGTCAAATGTGACCTGGTTAAAAAATTTAATCACCCTGTTAGGAGTGGCCTTGTTAGAGGACTTAGAACATTCCAGTCTGAATTTCACCTTGTTCAAAGGATTTATACAATGACTGTTAGGTCAACCTGGTTAAAGTATTTGAACTGATACAATGGTTAGAAAGTAATCAGCAGGTGTGATCTGATACATACAACTTACTTTACAAATCCAAATCCAGTTTCAGCTCTAATGCTAATTCACTGAGTGGCCTCCATTTACATCTCAAACTTCAAATCTGCTTGGAAATCCATCAAGCAATCTCTCTCTGCTTCTCTGCTCAGCCTTCTCTGCTAGGTCTTGCCAATCAGTCAATTAACCATGCAACACTTTGCATTCTACTTCTCCTTACACTTGGATACTATAACAATAACCACAGTAGGTTATATTATACCTCTTCATCTAGGTCAGATAAATATTTTGCTGCTTAATCAAGATCATAGATATTAGGTTAGGTCAGATCTAACGGATCTTCCCATCATTACATTTAATTTACTTCTCCAACACAGTCATTAATTAAACATTGAATCCATGCGCTAATAATAGTTTCCCATGCATTAAATGAATGTGGACCAATCTTAATTAATAATGCATATGCCAATAGAATCAACTATGTCGGCCATAGATGTCAAATCCCATCAATAAACAAAATATTGTTTATTGGCTTTCTCTGTCTTCCTCGGCATTTCACTGGCGCTCTACATCATCTTTGCTTTGCTCGGCATTGACTTTCACTTTTCTCGGCATCGACTTTGCTTTGCTCAGCATTGATCTTCCAGTGAACTGTCAGTGATAGATAAACAACGTATCACTTTGCCATAGTGCCAAATGATCAAGTACCCTAGTGTATACTCATAACTCAACCATTTCCTTAGTCTTCTTGTTATCCCATTCTTTTCAAATATTCATCAATTAATGGATAAGGTACTCAAACATACAACAATAGTCTTACCAGTTAAGGTTTGACATCAATGACAAAATAAGAATTGTCTACATTGCAGCAATCTTTCCAAGAAAGACAAGATGCAATGTTGAAGGAAAGTGTTGCAAAGTAATGATTGACAATGGTAGTTCAAATAACCTAGCCTCTAAAGAGTTGGTGAAAAAGGTGCAGTTGCAGAGATTGAAGAACCTGAGGCCTTATCAAATTTCATGGAGAAAGGACGATCATAAGGTACTACTAAGTGAACAATGTCTACTGAAATTGAATATGGGATCTTATCATGATGAATTTATTTGTGATATTATGCCTATGGATGTTTGTCATGTCTTGTTCGGTCCATGGTAGTATGATATCTAGACAAGCTATACATGATGGTAGAAAGAATATGTATACTACTATGGATAATGGGATGAAAAAGGTATTGTTAACCTTAGTTGAGGATCCTAAGAATGAGAATTGCAATAGTGTCATATTTTTTTTGGTTGAAGAAAGGAAATTCTTGGGTGTTTTGAAACGTAATAGTATGTGTCATGTTTTGATTCCTAAGAAGTTTGATTGGGAATTTGAAGAAGAACAACCGATGAAAGTGAAAGAATTACTGACAGAATATGAGGACATAATCTCATGTAATGTTCTTGATGAACTACCATCTACATAAGGACAATTAATCATTGTATGGATCTAATCCCTGGATCTAGCTTTCCTTATAAAGAAGCACACCAAATGACACCTACAGAGAATGAGGAATTCAATAGACTAGTGCAGGAATAGTTGAGGAAAGGTTTGATCAAAGAAGTTTGATTCCCTGTGTTGTACCAATAATGTTAGCACCTAAGAAGAATGGAGAATGGAGAATGTGTATTGATTCCAGATCTATTAATAGGATCACAGTGAATTATAGGTTTCCATTACCTAGGATGGATAAAATAATGGATTGCTTAAGGGGAGTAAATTATTTTACAAAGATAGATTTGAAGAGTGGATATCATCATATCACAATCAGAGAATGTGATGAGTAGAAGACTATGTTCAAGACAAAGGAAGGATTGTATGAATGGTTAGTGATGCGGCCTTTTGGATCGAGTAATGCACTGAGTACTTTCATGAGGCTGATGAATAAAGTATTGAAGAAATTCTTGGGTAAGTTTGTGATTATTTACCTTGATGACATTCTGATTTTAGGTAAAGCAAAAAGGATCATTTGTTGCATCTGAGACAAGTATTGTAGAGATTAAGGGAAGAGAAGTTGATGATAAATATCAAGAATTGTTCTTTCATGAGAGAAGAGATAGTATACTTGGGTTTTCTGATATCTGCTGATGGTTTGAAAATAGACCCTTAGAAGGTTAGAGCGATTGTTGATTGGCCTACACCAGATAATGTTGGAGAAGTAAGACCATTTCATTGATTGGATAGTTTTTGCAAGAAGTTTATTTTGAATTTTAGTTCGGTTTGTAATCCCATGACTTAGACAATGAGAGGTGACAAAAAATAATATAAGTGGACACACGAGCAAATAAGAGTTTTGAATTGTTGAAATAGAAGGTGACTGAACAACATGTGTTAGCTTTACCAGATTTCAATAAGGTATTTCAAGTGGATTGCGATGCAAGTGTTAATGCAATTAGAGTAGTGTTAACTAAAGAAGGTAGACCAATTGCTTATTTTGGTGAAAATTTGAATGATGCCAAGAGGAAATATTCAGTTTATGATCTAAAATTTTATGCCATAGTTAAAGCTTTCAAGAAGTGGTGACATTATTTTTTTCCCAAGGAATTTGTATTGTATATTGATCATCAAGCATTGTAATATTTGAAGAGTTAGAGTAAGTTGAACTAGCTCGACATATGCGATGGGTTGAGTTCTTGCAGCTTAGTTATACATTTGTATTGAAACATAGGAGTGGTAAGTCAAACAAAGTTGTTGATTCTGTAAGTAGAAGAAGGAATTTTTTGACAAAGATGAGAGTTGAAGTATTAGGATTTGATAAATTAAAGACTTTGTATGAGGATGACCCTAATTTTAAAGAACCTTGGAAAGCTTTTAGAGAACCTATTGTAGTAGACCAAAGTAAGTAGTTGGATTATTTTATACAGAAAGGTATGTTATTCAAAGGAATTTAGTTGTCTATCCCTGGGAGTTCAATGAGGGATAATCTGATTAAGGAAAAGCATTGTGGAGGATTAGTTGGATATTTTGGAATTGATAAGACAGTGGATTTGGTGAGTGAGAGTTACTTTTATCCTCAAATTCATAAAGATATAAGGAAATTTGTTCAAAATTTTAAAATTTGTCAAGTTGCTAAAGGGAGTAGTCAAAATACTAGATTGTATACACCTTTGACAGTGCCAACTAAACCTTGCAAAGATATTAGCTTGGTTTTTTTACTTGGATTACCAAAGACTCAAGAGGTAATGATTCTATATTTTTGGTAGTAGATAGATTTTTGAAGATGACTCATTTCATACCTTGTAGGAAGACAATAGATGTAGTACATGTAGGTGGTTTTTTTTCAGAGAAGTTGTGAGATTGCATGGATTATCGAAGAATATAGTTTCAAACAAAGATAGTAAGTTTATTGGTTACTTTTGGAGGATACTTTGGAAGAACCCGAATACTGAGTTGAAGTTTAGCTCTACATTTCATTCATAGACTAATGGACAAACATAGGTAGTGAATAGGAGTTTGGGTAATTTACTGAGATGTTTGGTTGGAGAAAAGACTGGGAATTGGGATTTAGTTCTAGCACAAATAGAGTTTGCATATAATAATTCAATGAATAGAAGTACAGGGAAGACACCATTTGAGATAGTTACTGGTTTTAATCCTAAAGGAGTATCACAATTGAGGGATATTAGTCATGAGGTCAAGACAAGTGTCGAAGCAGAAGAATTTATAGAACACATAAGTCGATTACACAATGAGGTTAGACATCATTTAGAATATATGAACTAGAAGTATAAGGAGAGAGATGTTGTGAAAAGGAGACATAAGGAATTTATAGTAGGATATGAAGCGATGGTTTATTTGAAAAATAATAGATATCTAGTTGGAACATATAACAAGATGAAGATGAAGAAGTTGGACCATGTAAAATCTTGAGGAGATTTGATTCACAAAATGCATATGAAGTGGAATTACCTAAGGACATGGATATATCACCTATATTCAATGTCGTAGATCTTTATGAGTATCATGGGTCAGATTATTGTGAACAGGATGAATTATTTTTTGATAAGAAGTATCCTAAAAATAAGATAGAGGATATAGAGAGGATTTTGGAGAGAAGATTTAGTAGGAGTACCATAGGCAAGTAGTACATAGAGTATCTTGTCAAGTGGAGAGATAGACTAGTTGAAGATTCTTCATGGATTTTTCAAACTGAGGTTAAACATCTTGGTTTTCCTTTAGTATCAGGAAAGTGAGAGACTCAATTTTCAAATAACCCAAAGTGTTTGATACTTGCATCAACCATCAAATAGTTTGTTACAGTTTGTGTGTTGTTGAGTTTCTTTCATCATTCCTTCAGTTTGGATGTTTTGTAGTTGCACACCTTATAGCGTGTTCCTGGCATTGTGTTGAACCTTCTTCTAGGTTCAGATCTCAATTGGTTACTTTGCATATGAGACTTTGAAAATTCATGGAACGACTTAACTATTCTTCATGTTTCATAGCCAGTTTGTGTTTTCTGAACTCATGAAGGATTTTCTGATCGGTAAAGCTTCATGTACAATTTATTGACATTTTTACATTTGTGGATGACCTACTTGAGGGATCATGATTCATTTTTATTTCATTTGAGCATGATCCTTATGATTTGGGTCCTGACCTATGTTTTGTAATACATTTTCTTCTCATTTTGAAATGTAATCTCTCTAGGATGACCTGAGGCTTGTGAAGGATTTATAAGCTTATGAAATTGTTCCTAAGATGGAAGATCTCATAATATTACCTAGCTATAGTTTGAAGCTAGGAGATCTATAAGAATTTATATCCATAATCAGACCTGTATGCCTGGAATGCAATATTGCATGTTGTAGATCAATTGTAATTGATTTCTAGATGATAACAATAAAGGAGGTATACCATATCTCTCCATAATTTATGTTTCTTCCATTATGTGACTCTTATTCCAAGGATTGGACTGACTTCTTTGAGGTTCCTCCTTTCCTTGGCTACACCAACATGTTAACAATCTTAATCAAGAGCATTTATTCAATTTCCAAGATCACTTAATGATTTTCTCCTTCTATTTGGTGTTTTCTATCTTTTGATTT
Source organism: Thuja plicata (assembly GCA_018584345.1). Taxonomy (NCBI): domain Eukaryota; kingdom Viridiplantae; phylum Streptophyta; class Pinopsida; order Cupressales; family Cupressaceae; genus Thuja; species Thuja plicata. The sequence continues at coordinate 17,756 of MU225128.1, read as the reverse complement.
GTCTGCTTGTTCTAAAATTTTTAAGAAAGCTAGGACAAAATTGTTCCTCATAACAATTAGAGCATAAAGGAACCTAAGAAGATGAGAAAATTCTCCATTCTCATTCAAATGATATTCCTCTTTATCAAGTTTTTCACGCACTACCCTTTGTTGTACCATCAAGAAACTGTTGGATAATCTTGAGAACATGAGAAATGGATAACCAACATATATTTTGACCAACTAGATATTTTATTGTAAAACCTTGCGAAATTTTTTAAAATGACATCAATTAATTTCTTCCAAATTTTTTTCTCCGTCTACTTTAAATTTAGATATTTTTATAAATCACCTTGCAAGAAATTGATCTTTTAAAATATCCCAATCTATAAGGCATCTTGACTTTAAAACTTGTAAAATTAGGTGAAACGACACAAAGGATATACCTATTAAATAATTTTACACCATCTTGTATTGACATCGAGATTTAACCATTTCCATAGATCTCAATGAATTGGTTAACTAGCCCCTAGAATTTTGACCAAGGCAACAAATTTGTTTTACTAAGAAATGGAAAAAGACTCATCTTGTGAGGAATATTAAGGACCTTTTAACCATGGGGTACTTCACACTTTTTTTTTTGCTCAAAATTTTGAAATTTGACAAGTTAAAAAATAGGGCTAATTAGACCAACTTTTCCTTTCTTTCTTTTTTATGATTATTTATAATAGGGTCTTTATTGTTTCTTTAGTAGGTAAGGCTACCCTTTCTTTTCCTCATTTCTCCACTTGTGCTAGGATGGTGGGAAATTTTCATATGAAACTTTTGGGATCTATTTTCTAGTTATTCCTCTCTTAACCTTTGATGGGTCTTAGAGTCGTTAAAATGTAAGGGACCCTAATTTATTTCTTTAACTTCATCTTTCCAATATTATCAAATGATTGTAAATCTTTTTATATACTTCATTTTTTAATGTAATTACTCTTTATTCATCTCAAGTTTCTCTTTTTTTTAGTTTTTTTTTCTTATCCATAAATTGTTGACACTCCTCAAATATCTTTTGATTGGGATCACTTGGTAGAATAAATAATGCCTTAGTATTTGTTTGTAATTAATTATTAAATTGTTGTTTATGAAATCCACAATATTCATGACATCCTTGTTTCTACTACCTCCACAAAGAATGAACCAATGTCTATTCTATATATGATTCCCTTTCTAAATATTTCATTGTCTCATAAGGGATATAATCTCTCACTTGCATCCTTGTTAGGAATTTTCAAAACAAACCCCAATATACCTCCTTATATTTTCTTGAAAGTTGAAAGTTTCTAACATGTGCATCTATTTGTGATGCTGTAATCTGTCATTGAACCATTAATACCCCACATATAAGATAAATTATTATAAATAATGAAATGTAAGGAATATATCTAATAAAACTATACCTAAATTAATATTACATACTTTATGTGGGTTCCAAGCTCTTTAAAATATAGTCTCATTACTCTTCACAAAAGTCAAATTGTTTGTAATTCACAACCATGTGAGTTGCGATGAAAGTGGAGATGTTGGTGGTTGATATCCCCCTATTGGTATATTCTATCTTCTAAGTGATACCCATGGAGGCATATTGAGTTATAGTGAAAAAGTGTGCCTTCTATCTAGTTTGAATAGGTCATATTCATGGTACATGTAAAGAAATGGATTTACTTTGTCTAAACTCAAGGTTTACTCAATGTATGTCCTTGCACTTTTCTGGGAATGCATTCTCACATACAATGCATTTCATTTTTGGAGGGTTAATCATAATTTAAATCCTTCCTCCTCATACATGCCTTTATATACAAGGGTTCTATGTATATTTTAAATACATGTACTTGTATGACAACTTATTATAATTGTGTAAATACTTATTTGTGAAAATTTACGAATCTGAAAAATTTATGTTGAGTGCTCCATCATGGTGTTAGATAAAACTTGCATATCCCTTCCCAATTTTTTCTTAAACTTATAAGGTTTTTGGGCACCTCTTTTCATTCGATGTGTCCTAGAAAAAAAATGACCTTACAATTCTTATTAGAAGCTTGAAAACATTATATTTGTGTATAAGGCACTATAGGTTTAGTTTTTTTTTTTTAAATACATTTTAAAGAAGGGCTCTAATGGTGACTATGCAAGAATTTCTACATATGTATGAGACCATATATTCACACTATTGTATGGTTCAATGATGCATAGTTCATCCTTCAACCCCATCATTTATTCAATGGATAGATTATTCATCCAACCATCATAAGGATATTTTTAATCATCCAATGGATTTGTGGGCATATAGTAGGGTACATTTCTGCACATGTATAATTTTATCCTTGCACCAAGATAATTAGTTCTTTTAACCGATGGGTCTAAGTTCTCATCGTTGATTTTAGCCTTGTGCCAAGATTATTAGTTGTTTTTATGCATAAGTATAGGTTCTCATTTATTTTTTAGGACTAAGGTCACATCTAGGGGTAGCCCCAAGTATTTTCTAATTGAGAAGGGTTTCATGTGATTGTAACACCTCGAGAATGAGTGCATGGATGCTTGGGGAGCGATTGTCCATGAATTATTTATTAGTTAATTTATCCTAATTGATTTTTATACTAGTTATAATGACAATACGGGACATGTTATAATTTAGCCTCATTTACACCATCTTCTTGATTCTAGGTTTCAAGAGAGCGTTGGGCATCTTTACATATTGGTTGGGGTCTACATTAGTTGACCATTAAATAATTATTGCATTAGAGTATTGAGTTTTTATTTCATTTTACATCATACCACGGGTTTTAGTGTTGGGATTGGATTTATAGGTTTCCATTTCACTTCTCTATAAATTGGATGCCATGTATAGGTTTTTTATTGGATTTTTTGTACTTTTATGTTTCATATCAAAGAGAGATAATTGAATACACTGATGTTACATTTTGGTTAGCAAAAGTATGGGACATAATGAATATTTTTATATGCTCTTCAATATTATATTCATTCCTAACATAAATATGATAAAAAGAGAACTAAAATTTGTATGGTAGATTATAAATAAATGTGATTAAATATAAGTCAAATAAATAAAAATATTAACATACTATAGTTATCAGATTTACATAATACTTAGAAAGCCACCACATATTCAACATAACTCCTTACAATACCTTTTCTTCAATATTTTATCACATATACAAATCTCCCACACAGTAGCTCTTATACATCTTGCATTTCTCTCAACTATCTAATATTATGCCTCTCTCATAAATGTTCACTCTAGTTTATCTATAATATTCTCTTATTTCCTTCCATTCCTCTCATATTTCTGGTCTTAATATAATTAAATGACCTTATTTTAAAAACTTATTTACATAAATGAAATTCCTATACACATTTATTTATTAGATCCTCTCTAATCCTTCTCCTCGATCCGATCCCTATATAAAACACTTCTACCATTGGCTTCAGACGTGGAACTAACTTTCTGAAGCTCTCTCCCTTTCAAATACTCTATAAAGCCTTCCAAATTGTTTACAGATGACCCTCCATTCATCACTGCTTTCTTCATAACTTCTCTAACACCCAAAATGTTACACCTAAGTCTTTTTCCCTCTTCCCCATCTATATTCATAAACTCTGTTAATGTGAGGGCAATCTCTTGGCGAAGCACCAGCGTGGACCTCAAGTTGTTGCAACTCCTAGAAATGTGACCCAGAGTCATGGCTACTCCCCATTGGTGGACAATGAGCCCGCAGTTGGTATACTGGTCTGTGAGCAGTGGAAATGCGAGCATGGGAACTCCCAACCACAGGCTTTCCAGGATGGAATTCCAACCACAATGTGTGAGAAACCCACCCACAGAAGAATGGGACAACACTTCCACCTGAGACACCCACTCAACAACCAAACCCTGATCTTTGCACTTTACCACAAACTCATCTGGCAGTATGTCTTGCACGTCAGAGGCCACGATATCAGGACGAAGAACCCAAATGAATGGCTGCTTGCTCTGCAACAATCCCATGGCCATTTCGTGAATCTGAGCTTTGGAAACATGAGCATAACTTCCGAAGGAGATATACAGAACGGAGTCCTTGGGCTTGCTGTCAAGCCAGCTCCTGCAATCAGACTCGGCCCACATGCTTGCCCCCACCTCACCCTTGGGCTGAAGCAATGGACCCACTGAACAAAATGGGATTCCTGACTGAATTTGCAGCTCTTCAATTGTCTGCTTCTCCAGCTCCTCCACTGTGTTGGAAATAATCCAATCTGCGGCGCGGGCAGACTGAATTGCTTGGTATATAAGTTTGTGCAGCAGAAGTGATACATCCCTCTCTTGCAGATATGAAGGAAGATCCGTTAATTTCAGAGCTGGAGCCCCAGGAATGTAGTCTATCAGCTCCCTTTCTGTAACACAAAGTTCAATATCAATGTTTTCTCAAATGGGATGAAATGCAAGCGATCTAATAAATAACCTGAACGAATCAAATAAAAGCTTAGAGTGCCCTAATCAAGTCAAAATAAATAGTAACAATAATAATGCTGGCGATCATCTGATTTTGATGGAAAATAAAAGAAAAATATTACCGTCCCCAGTAAAGGGATAATGGCCGTTTTCGATGAGGAGATCCCAATGATAATAAATGCAAAACACCATGAGCGGCTCTGTCCAGAATGAAACGTGTGGAATCCCAAATTTCTTGGCTATGCGGTCTGGCCAAACATAAAACGTATCAGTGATGATGCAGGAAATTGCAGGTCCCTTTCGTTGCAGATCCTCCATCAATTCTTCGACATGGAACTCCATCTTATTCAAAAGAGCATTATCGAACTCTTGGTAATTCAGAGATCTGTCAAAGTCTTCAGGCAATCCATCAGACACAAGTGCCGAACGGATGCCATGGACGTTGTTGGCAAAAGGATCACGACCTTTATAAGCCTTGATCATGCGTGCATAGCAGCCATGTGTACAAACCAGAGTCACAAGAACTCCCTTGGCTGCAAGTTTCTTGGCCAAGTTATAAGTTGGGATTATGTGGCCCTGCAATGGATACATAAACACCACTGCATGAACACTACTCATCCTTATTTCTCACAACAATGGTTAGAAACTTAGATCCCATATGCCCAATAGCTATTTCTTGTTCTATATATATAAATACATACATAAACGTAATTCAAACGGTGCAGTTCCGTGAGTAAGCTTCTAGTTTTTAGGGTTTACCCACATACCCACTAGCTATATAAGTAGATAAATACAGAAATACATATAATTCGAAGGGTGCAAGTTGGTTTTGAGGTCTTGTTGAAGACTTGTAAGTAGATTGTGTTTTCAGAGAACAGTGGAATCGGGAATATGGGTTTGACAAACGGGCGAGTCTTGTCCCGGACGTGTGAAGTACTGTCGTCATAAAGCTTATCTCTGGGAGCTCAAAAACAAATCGGCTGGAGTTCATAATAATGAGGCAGCCTTATAGATTCTGAGTGGACCACACAACTAAATAATGCGACAAGAAGATTGTATGATCAGCCCTCGCGTGCTATGAAATTTCTCTGCAATAATGGAGGCAAATTTGGTCAGTAGGACTGGACTCTGAAAATAATTGTTTGGTTGGAACGACAAAACCTACTCTTCTAATGATAAAGATGCATTTCAAAGTGCCTCAATTTAGTTTCGTGGTGAGACTTCTTTTACAGATCAGTTTTATGTCGGGCACTTTCTCGCTAGCAAACAAGATGGGGAAATTAACACATCAAAACAGTAAATTACAATGGTAAACAGGTTTGGTTCTTCAGATGAGAAAGTATATACATTGGGCCACAGAACAAAAAGCATCCCATCATCATATTCCGTATTGGTAACTTTCAAACTGCTGTCTAACATGGTTCCATTTTTTTCCACAGCAATTTTACTAATCTGAGTTTGAAGTATTTACCATATTGTTTCGTAGCTGTAGGACTCAAATCAATTTTAGCAAATCTAAAACATGGGAAACCGAAAAACCCCATCATATTCTCTAATGGTATCTTTGAATCAAAGCAATTATCCTGTTCATCTGAGTTTGAAGTATTAAACATGTTGTTTGTAGCTGTTTGTTTTCAAATCAATTTTAGAAAATGTGAATTATTAGGATTGAATTGAAAATTAGATTGTTCTTACAATAATAGTATTATCAATGAACCAAAATTTAGAATTATCTTATATTTTAAAATTTAGTAAATTAATAGGTCTGGTTAAACTATATTTAGAATTTTAAACTAATAATAAGATTAGAGATACTTTCTTTAAACATGACACTTGTTAATAGTCAAATAGTCAAAATTAATTTTATACTTTATTCTTATGTATATTTAGAATGTTGGATGGATAATAAGATCACCTATACTCTCTTTGTGTCTATGATACTTTTTAATCGTCAAATAGTCAATAGTAATTTTATATTTCGTTAGTATGTGTATTTAGAATGTTAGATAGACAATAAGATCAAATAAAACTCTCTTTAAATGTATGACTCTCTTTAGTAATCAAATTGTCAAATAGTAAATAGTAATTTATACTTCATTCTTATATGTATTTAGAATGTTAGATGGATAATAAGATCAGATGTACTCTCTTTAAATGCATGCCACTTTTAAATAGTTAGATAGTCAACAATAGTTTTATACTTCATCCTTATAAAAAGAGTTAATAGTCATCATGTCTTCCATGGTTTCGTTTTAAATATATGACAATCTTTAATAGTCAAATAGTGAAATAGTAAATAGTAATTTATATTATTTCTTATATGTATTTAGAATGCTAGATGAATAATAAGATCAAATGTATTCTCTTTAAATGTATGCCACTTTTTAATAGTCAAATAATCAATAGTAATTTTATACTTCATCCTTGTGAAAAATGGGTAAATAATTATCCTATTTTTATTGGTTTAGGCTAGCCTTTTCCCAATGGGTTAGACAATTGCTCTTACATCAATGCTTAATACTCATTTTAACTTTTTATTCTACTAATTTTGACAAAACTAATTGTCAAAGTAAAATCATGGTTGCTTAACCTTTCTGAAAATAAGGTGAGGTCACCACCGTCCAAGATACACTGAATAATAAGACTGAATTTCAATATGAGGTGAGGCCAACACCATCCAAGATACACTTAATAATTTGAATGATAAACATGAATGAAAGATCATAACATAGTAATCAACACATAACACAAAGATTTTTGACATGGAAACTTAGTTAAGAGAAAAACTATGGTGGGGATCAAACCCACAAGATGAAAGTACTCTGTTAGAAGCACTATACATTGTTAGGAGTATTACAAAGAGGAATGCACATGCATTCTGATACACTTCTTAGAGCTCACTGCTCAAATACAACAAGGGCTTCAATTCCAAGAAAGTGTTGGAAATAATAGGTACTGAGAGGGGGGAAGGTAGCGGGGGGTGGAGGGGGGGTGAGGGTGGAGAGGGGGTTAAATCACTTGTAATCCAAATCTCAAAACATTAACTAACTTATTATCCTTAATCTCATATTTGAATGATAAACATGAATGTAAGATCATAACTTAGTAATCAACACATAACACAAAGATTTTTGATGTGAAAACTTAGTTTAGGGGAAAACCACGGTGGGGATCAAACCCACAAGATGAACATATTTTGTTAGAAACACTATACCTTGTTAGGATTATTACAAAGGGGAATGCACATGCATTCATGCACACTGCCTAGAGCTGACTACTCAAATACAACAAGGGCTTCAATCCCAAAAAAGTGTTGAAAATAATAGGTACTAAGGAGGGGTGAATCAAGACTAATAAATCTTTTAGACTTTTACACATACCTTTCAATGTCAACAAAAGTAACTTACAAACTATGAAGCATATGACTCTAACTTTAAGTAAAAGTACAATGAATAAAGTAACAACACATGCACACACATATCACTCAAATTTTTATCATGGAAACCCTTGGTCAGAGGGAAAAACCATGGTGGGGCTGAGACCCACAACCTTCTCACTGTAGTAGAAAAGAGTGCTCTGTTAGGAGCTTAAAATATGTTACTTTCTAGGTGACTCACCCTATTAGGAGTGACTAATACCTTTTTAGAAGTATCTACAGTCCTATTAGAGACTAGGTCTTATTAAAGGATTTAATCCCACTATTACATTGTTCACCCGGTTAGGGGATTTACAATGAAGTCTTATAAGAGACTACCCAGTTAAGGGATTTTATCATGTTGAAACTATTAGGAATACAACAATAAAAATTTACTTGTGATATGCACTCGTTAATGCTAATCATATCCTTTGATGCTCTATCCTTATTTGTATCCCGATCCTAAACCTTCTTTGGAAATGGCTCAACAATCATTGTCCAAGATCTTACTTTTCAACAACACTTCAATTGTTCTTCAACTCTTCTCTCTCAACAAAATAACTTTGTCAACATCTATTATCTTATAGCCTTTTACCTTTGATTGTAAACCTATTTAGGGTTTCTGATTCCCTCCAAAATATCTTTATAACTAATAAAAAACTCATACAAATATTAAATTCTTACCGCGTCATCCATAAGAAACTTCAATTTATTATCTGCAATGTGAAATATTTATTCATTTTCATTGGCCAAAATATACCTTGAATTCATAATCACTATGCACAACTATCAAAGAACTGACTTATTCAACTCTTTAAATGACATACTACATTTTTCATGTTTTCCAAATTCATTGAATCATGCACCGTCATAACTAATTTGACCAAGTAATCAAAACTGTTCAATAGACTTTACTTTTACCTGTTCACTGAACTGACCGGTTGGTGGAGTCTTCACTTATTCCTTTACTAGTGTGACCTAAGTGGCGTGGTTACAAATATTAGTTTACCTATTTTTATTACACCTTCTAATGTATTGATAGCATACTTGTCTTCTTTTACTGATCTGTCCTTCACCTGTTCTCTTGTTCACTGGTTACCTTTCTGACTTAACTTCTTTTTACCAATTGGTTATTAGAACCATACTCCATAAAATCATCATTCATGTCATCTATCAACATTCTGATATCAACATTGTCCCCCTTTGGCATTGATGGCAAAAAATTGTAAAAATTTTAAAACTTCAAAACCTTGAAAACAACCTATACTACATATCTGATTACATACTCCTCCTGAATCTATAATTCCCTTGTTGTTTGATGATCTTATATGTTGGAATACAAACACCACTGAGAGGGGGGGTGAATCAGTGGTTACTTGAAACTTGTTCTTTTTAACTTTTCAATCTTTTCACTTTTACAAATATAATATGAAGTTATGAAATAAGAACAAGAAATGAAAGAATAAAACATTACACAATATTTATAGTGGAAAACCCCTTAGGGTAAAAAACCACTTTGAATCT
>MU225127.1:11050624-11076887 GCA_018584345.1 Thuja plicata | reverse complement strand
ATCAGTGGCCTCAAAAATTTATCCTTTAATCACTAACCACCAATCAAATAAACCTCAGATTATTAAGTCCCTACAAGATGCATGCCATGAAATACTTATAATGATTAACTGTCTATCAGTTTTCCTTCTCTGTCCTTATTCTCTTTGATTATTGATATGTAAATAACTATTTACCGAAATATAGTAAATAAGCAGAGTATACCGATATATCCAAAAATGCATATGTGAAATGTAAAATAGTAAAGTAATAAACCATACACACATAACACTTGGATTTTAATGTGGAAACCCTATTGAGGGAAAAACCACTTGGACCGGTACCCCAATTTTTCACTCTTTGGAAGTGAGCCCTGTTAAGAGCCAACCTTGTTAAAGGTTACAAACACACTGTTAGGTGTGCCCTTGTTAGATGATTTTATACATATAGGTTGTCACTTAGTATCGGGCAACTCAGTTTGCTACCATCCTTGAATCAACCTCTTTCTTAGACTGTCAATAGGCTTTAGGAAAATCTATTGCTTCTTTCATGAATCAACCTTTTTGGCACTCCTTGGGATGTACATCAATATATAGAAGACTGTTAAGTCCTACTCTGTTAAGAGACTTGATGCTTCAATGGTTAAATTGAAACAAAATGACCTATTTATAATGCAACTTGAATTGTAGATTTTCATATCTATTTAAGTACATTACCTCTCTGATCAATATATCAATTCAATTCTTTGTGCTCCACACTTTCTGCTTTGTGATGTTGTGCTCACTATTTGTCGGTGTCAACATAATTCCTTATCTGTCCCTTAGCTTGATTGATCAGGACTATATGAAGTCATCCTTCATCAGTTTCTCTTTAGCACCCTCTTTCGATTCACTCCCCTTCCATGTATATATGGAATGAATAATGTTTGTCTCTTATATAGACATGACATTCCTTAATTCTTGATTCTTGATTCTTGGCGTAAAAAACAATCCATCCAATCTGATTTAAAGCATAACTCCTAATTTATCTTGTAGCTATCTTCTTGCCAACTATACAAATCTTCTTTAAATCAATCACTTAACTCTGGTCGAATAAAACAATGAAAACAACCAGTTAAGTCTATCTTTAGCTCTTTCCAGCTAGATATTTTGTTGTTTTCTGAACTCTCTATTCTGTTTGTCAACTCTTCAGTTAGTCATCGGTTACAACTACTAGTTCCATCAGTGTGAATCCAGTTAGCTTTGGGATCTCCATCTGTTGGACGTCATTGGATTTTTACTTGTCGAGTAACTCTATTTTCAGCTCATCGGGCAACCTGTGGTTTTCTTCATTGGGAAACACTGTCTTCAACTCATCGGGTATCACTGTGAATTTTCTTCTTTGGCTTTACTGATGGTGTGCACTCTGTCAGTGTTGTCTTTCACTTAGTGAATACTTGACTTTTATGCATTTTTGAAAGCATAACCTTTGTTCCATTTGATTCTCTGAAGTCTTTTGCATTATGTACATGACCGTACAGATGATATCAAGTTGACATCAATGACAATACAAACCATTAATTGATTTAATGCCTTGCATTATCTTCAACTTAACATTATCAAACACTCAATCAGTTATATGTCATCAATCTCTCCCTTTGGCATTGATGGCAACAAAACTTATATTATCACACTATACTATTTCTAATACAATATGAAATATAATTGTTGAGATTCATCAAACTACAAATCTTTTTTTGATAACTGATAAATGTTTGAACTTTGGTAAGCTCTATTTTAGCTTAGATTTGATTCTTTCAACTTTGTATTTTCTAATGTGTTGAATCTCCTCTGGTGTCAATTTCTACTTTGATTTTTCTTTTGTTTTGATGTCTTTTTCTCTTTTCAACAACTTTCTCTTTGAGTAATCTTTCATACAATTTTCTCTCCCTTAGGATATAATCTCTCCTTGTTGGAGTGATGTGATAATGGATAATCTATCTTCCTTTTCTCAGAAGAATGTGATAATATGGATAATCTCTCTCCCTTTGACAACAATGCAAATCAAATATTGAAATAGTGTTTGTTGCCAATTGTTTTAAATATCTGACATTCATGTCAAATAATCATTTTCCTCTTATCCATAATATATTCCTTGAATTTCCCTTATCCATCAGTAATACAAAATTATGCTCTGGTGCTTGGTTATGATATATATCTGTCTGTATATAGATGTAGCTTTGAAGTTAATCTCTTTTCTTGCATCAACATTTTTGATATTCTGATAATATATAGGCTGATGCAGCCTTTAGTATTTTACTGACTGGTAGACAAGGGTTTGACCCCTAGTCTCTTTCTTAGGTACTCAAATGTATCTTTAGGCAGTGGCTTGGTGAAGATATTGGCCAACTGTTCTTTTGATTGCACATAATCAAGTGTCACTTCTTTCTCTTGAACTTGTTCTCTCAAATAATGATACTTGACTGCAATGTATTTAGTCTTTGCATGCATGAATAGATTCTTGGAAATGTTTATTGCACTGGTGTTATCATAATAGATAATCACTAGTTCTAAGATCTTCATATGCATGCCTTCCAGCAGTTGTTTGATCCATGTAATATTTGAGCAATTTGCAGTAGCAGCAACATACTCTGCTTCTGCAGTAGACTGAGAGATGCATCCTTGCTTCTTACTGATCTATGTGATAAGTCTGTTAGCCATAAAGAATGATCCTCTAGTTGTTCTCTTTCGGTCATCAAGATTTCCAGCCCAATCAGCATCGGTAAACACTTTTAGTTCAATTTTTCCTTCTCTTCTATACCATAAGTTGAATTCCTCAGTATTCTTCAGATATCTTAGGATTCTTTTCACAACAGTCATATGTGACTCCCTGGGGTTAGCAGAAAATATAACAACAATTCCCACTGCATGTGCAATATCTGGTCTAGTGTGTACAACATACATGAGTTTTCTAATCATTGATCTATACAACGTCTGATTTACCTCTTTTGTCTTGTCCTCCTTTGTCAACTTACTTCCAGTATCCATCAGTGTTCCAACTGGTTTGGATTCTTCCATCTTGAATATCTTCAGGACCTCTTTGATGTACTTGGACTGTGTAATGAAAATACCTTCACTTTGTTGAATGATCTATAGACTAAGAAAGAACTTTATCTCTCCAAACATAGACATCTCAAATTCTTTTCTCATCTCATCAGCAAATTATTTGCATAACACATCATTGCCTCCAAATATGATGTCATCAACAAATATTTTAGCAATCAAAGTGTTAGCATCAATATCTTCTTTTAAATAAAGATTGTTGTTTTCACTAGTCCTTATGAATCCAATACTTATTAGATAGGAATTAAGTCATTCATACTAGGATCTTGGAGCTTGTTTTAATCCATATAAGGCTTTGTATAGTCTACATACCATGTTCCTCTTGTCTGGATCTACAAACCCTTCTCGTTGCTCAATGTATACCTCTTCTTCAAGTATTCCATTTAGGAATGTTGACTTGACATCGATTTGATATACTTTGAATCCTTTGTATGCAACATAAGCAAGTAGTATTCTCACTCATTCTAGCCTAGCAATGGGTGCAAAGGTCTCTCCATAGTCTATACCTTCCTCTTGTGCATACCCTTTGCATATTAGTCTTGCTTTGTTCCTTGTGACTTCTCCATTCTCATTCAACTTATTCCTGAATATCCATTTTGTACCGATGACATTCTTGTCATTTGGTCTTGGAAAAAGTGACCATGTTTTGTTCTTCTCAATCTGTTCAATCTCATCATTCATAGCACATATTCATTCCTCATTATCTAGTGCAGCATTGATAGATTTTGGCTCAAAATCACAAATTAAGTAACTTGAGTTTAAAGACTTACTTCTTGTTCTTGTACCAGCTTTCTTATCTCCTATGATCTGGACCTCTGGATGGTTCTTCCTTACATATCTTGCAAGTATAGGTACAGTCCTTTGTCTATTAGCTTGATCATTATTTTGATCTTCATTATGTTCTTCATCACCTTGCACATTTTCTTGATCATTATCATGACCATCAGTATTTGCAGCCTGATGTTCTGGAGCAGTGATTTGCAGCTCAGGTGCTCTATATTATTGGTAGGGTAGAGTTTCAGGTTCCTTGTTGTAAGTGAACTTATTGTAGTCCTCTGGCTCTTTAGTGCTTTCTTGTTCATTCATCTTTGCAAATTCATCTATCTTTACATTTGCACTTTCAATAATTTTGTTAGAGGCTTTGTTTAGACATTTGTAAGCCTTGCTCTTGGTAGAATACCCTAGAAAAATTCCTTCATGACTCTTGCAGTCAATTTTTCCATTTCTATCATCTTTTAATATATAACATTGACTGCCAAAAATTTTGAAATAACTCACATTGGGTTGTATCCATACCATAGCTCATAAGGTGTCTTCTTGGTGTCTTTCTTCAGTTGTACTCTGTTTAGTGTGTAAATAGCAGTGCTGATAGCTTCTCTCCAGAATATTTGGGTGATTCATTTTCTATCATCAGTGTTCTAGCACAGTCAACTATTGATCTGTTCCTTCTTTCAACAATCCCATTTTGCTGTCGTGTTCTTGGTATAGAAACCTATCTTTTTATACCATGCTCATTACAAAAGTTAGTGAATTCATCTGATATAAACTCACCTCCTCTATTTGATCTCAAAAATTTCAGATCCTTACTACTTTGTTTCTCTACCAAAGCCTTATACCATTTAAACATCTTGAATGCTTCAGATTTATCTTTTAGAAATATGACTGTCATCATTCCAGAGTAATCATCAATAATGAGAATAAAATATCTATCTCCATAATAAATATTTATCCACATAGGTCCACATAAATCAATATGGACTAATTATAGAATTGTATCAGATGTATGAATTTTTATTTTGAAACTAGACTCTGTCATTTTACCTTTTTGATAGTTTTTACACATGATGTTGTCAGGCTTGGTCATTGTTGGTAAGCCTTTGACATTTCTATTTTTGCTAATTTTAATCATGTTCTCAAAATTCACATGACACAATCTTTTGTGCCACAACCATATGTCCTCAATTGGAGCAATCAAACAAGTGGAGTCAATATCATTCAGATAGAATAAGTTACCTTTTGTCTGCTCACCGGTACCAATTAGATTTCCAGATTTGTTGAAGATCTTTGCCTTCTTATTTTCAAATTCTACTTTGTGACCTGAATTATTCAACTAAGAGACACTCAATAGATTATAATTCAATCCATTTACCCAATAAGCATTCTCACATTTTATCTGGTTATTCAACATTATTGTTCCTCTACCTTCAACTGGACAAGGTGTGCCATTTCCCATTCTTACTGATCCTCCTTTGTAGTATTTAAAAGTCTCAAAAAATTTCTTATCATTGGTCATATGATGAGTGCAACCACTATCTATGATCCAAACATCATTTTTACTAATTTTAGATATGAGAGCTGTTTCTACATACCTTTCTTCATCATCATCTGAATCATCCTTTACAGCCACAAACACCATCTCAATATCTTCATCAGATTCGGTGTCAGTATCATCATCCTTGAATTTTTCTAGGTAGCTGACCTTCTTTCCTTTGTCCTTGTAGTCTCGGGTATCTCTTATTTCTAATTGTCGGTAGCTTCTATAATCACCTCTGTCAGACCTTTTCTCAAAAGATTTGTCATTACTTTTGTCATCTTTTTTTTTGTTAGTACATCTTGCAACAAAGTGTCCTATCTCTTTGCATTTAAAAAAAACAAGTGGTAATTTACCTTTGTATTTACCTTTGCCTCTCTACATTCTTCTATCCATAAGTCCTTAAATTTCATCAAGATTGTCTTCTTCATTTTCACTATCACTATCTTTTCTTATAGTGTCTATGTGACTTGATTTACTTATTCTCATAGAAGTTTTGAATGCAGACTCTATGTTTGGTAAGACACTATTATCAAAGTTATTCATTTCAAATGAAATCAGTCTTCCAATTAAACTGTCTAGAGTAACATTGCTATTTTCTACTGTTCTCATTTCTTGAATGCCAGATACTCTAATAACATAGGTAGGCAGTAAGGTTCTTAGAATTTTACTTACCACTGTATCTTCCTCTAGTACATCTCCAAATCCTTGGATAGCATTGACAAATTCTTTAATTCTTGTGTTGTACTGAGTGATGTTTTCTCCTTCTTTCATTTTGAGATCATCAAAATTTCCTCTAATGCTTTCTGCCTTGGCTCTCAAAATTTTTTTGTCACCACCATGTATAAGCTTCAATTTGTCCCACATCTACTTTGCAGATTTTCATTCTTTGACATCTTCAAATTTAGCATCGGAGAGTGAGGAAGAAAGCTCTATCATCATGTCGTTATGTTCATGCTTCTCTCTCATTTGTTCAACTATTGGTGCTCCTGTGGGCAACACATATTCAGTTTCAATGAATTGAGTAACATCATTACCAATACCTGATAGGTGGAGTCTTATTCTTCTTTGCCATGAAGCAAAATTATCTTTTTTCAACTTAGGCACATCTCATCTGTTCATCTTGTGATATTTGACTTAGGTCTTGAAACCTTCCTTCTAAGCACACAAGCTTTGATACCAATTGTTAGTAATAACTGAGAAAGGGGATGGGGGTGAATCAATGGCCTCAAAAATTTATCCTTTAATCACTAACCACCAATCAAATAAACCTCAGATTATTAAGTCCCTACAAGCTGCATGCCATGAAATACTTATAATGATTAACTATCTGTTGGTTTTCCTTGTCTATCCTTATTCTCTTTGATTACCGATATGAAGTATAACTATTTACCGAAATACAGTAAATAAGCAGAGTATACCGATATATTCAAAAATGCATATGTGAAATGTAAAATAATAAATTAATAAACCATACACACATAATACTTGGATTTTAACGTGGAAACCATGTTGAGGGAAAAACCACTCGGATCGGTACCCCAAATTTTCACTCTTCTGAAGTGAGCCATGTTAAGAGCCAACCCTGTTAAAGGTTACAAACACATTGTTAGGTGTGACCTTGTTATAGGATTTTATACATATAGGTTGTCACTTAGTATTGGGAAACTTAGTTTTCTACCATCCTTGAATCAACCTCTTTCTTAGACTGTCAATAGGCTTTAGGCAAATCTAGTGCTACTTTCATGAATCAACCTTTTTGGCACTCCTTGGGATGTACCTCAATATATAGAAGACTGTTAAGTCTTGCTCTGTTAAGAGACTTGATTCTTCAATGGTTAAACTAAAAAAAAATGACATGTTTCTAATGCAACTTGAATTGCAGATTTTCCGATCTATTTAAGTACATTACCTCTCTCATCAATATATCAATTCAATTCTTTGTGCTCCACACTTTCTGCTCTATGATGTTGTGCTCACTATTTGTCAGTGTCAGCAGAATTCCTTAGCTCTCCCTTAGCTTTATTGATCAGGACTGTATGAAGTTATCCTTCATCAGTTTCTCTTCAGCATCCTCTTTTGATTCACTCCCCTTCCATGTATATATGGAATGAATAATGTTTGTCTCTTATATAGACATGATATTTCTTAATTCTTGATTCTTGATTCTTGGCGTGAAAAACAATCCAGCCAATCTAATTTAAATCATAACTCTTGATTTATCTCATAGTTATCTTCTTGCCAACTATACAAATCTTCTTTAAATCAATCACTTAACTCAGGTCGAATAAAACAATGAAACCAACCAGTTAAGTCTATCTTTAGCTCTTGCCAACTAGATATTTTGTCATTTTTTGAACTCTCTGTTCTGTCGGTCAACTCTTCAATTAGTCATCGGTTACAACTGCCAAATCCGTCAGTGTGACTCTAGTTAGCTTTGGGATCTCTGTCCGTCAGGCATCATTGGATTTTTACTTGTCGGGTAACTCTATTTTCAGCTCGTCGAGAATCCTGTGGTTTTCTTTGTCGGGCAACACTGTGACTTTTCTTCTTT
This sequence comes from Thuja plicata, assembly GCA_018584345.1. Classification (NCBI taxonomy): domain Eukaryota; kingdom Viridiplantae; phylum Streptophyta; class Pinopsida; order Cupressales; family Cupressaceae; genus Thuja; species Thuja plicata. The sequence continues at coordinate 11,068,944 of MU225127.1, read as the reverse complement.
GGCTTTACCGATGGTGTGCACTCGGTCGGTGTTGTCTATCACTTAGTGAATACTTGACTTTTATGCATTACTAAAAGCATAACCTTTGTTCCATTTGATTCTCTAAAGTCTTTGGCATTATGTACATGACCGTACAGATGATATCAAGTTGACATCAATGACAATACAAACCATTAACTAATTTAATGCCTTGCATTATCTTCAACTAAACATTATCAAACATTCAATTAGTTATATGTCATCAGTGTTTATATATGTGTGTATATATACACACATGTGTGTATATATACACATGTATATATGCATGTGTGTATAAACACACACATGTGTATATATATGTGTGTGTGTGTGTTTGTGTGTGTGTATATACATATATATGTGTGTGTGTGTATGTAGATGTGTGTATATGTGTATGTGTATACAAATTAAAAATACATATTGTTCAAATTAAATGAAAAAATGAAAAATAATCCTTATTCCAATTCTACAATATGGGATCCAAACGAAGAATAGCTTATTCCAGCTTTCATTTTTAGGATTAATTAATCTAAGAATAGGTCCTTATTCTAGAATAGGCCTATACTAAAATAGATAATAATAAACATGTATAATACAAACCGATTACAAGAAATAACAAGAGTTGCTTGCAACTGGAATCCCCTGCCACTTGCAAATAGTAGTTTGTTTATGTCTTGTTTATGTTGGGTACTATTGAGCATTTAATGTTATAGTTTTATTATGAAGATGCCATTAAGTATAGCCATCCTAAGATGAAGGTACATAAACAAATTTTATTATGCATGGTTGAAAGAAAACAAGACAGTATCAAAGTTCATTGTTGGCTTGCACGAAATGTTGATTGTACATCTGAGTTATTCAGGTATGAGTATAATGTTCTACAGAGTTTCATTGTTCATTATACCATTCCCAACCTGAATAAATCACCATAAACAAACAAACCTAATGGGAGAAAATCAAGAACTCTATATATTATTGGGATTAAATAGAACTCTGGAAAACCACTAATTTGCCTTTGCTTGTTGGACATCCAATCTCTACACTACTTGTTGGTCTTCCATTCTCTACACTTAAGCTCTCATTTTAGTGCACTCGATGGAAAATATTAATAGGTTCATGTAATTTGACATTTTACCAAGTCACTCCATTTTCTTAAATATTATAAACCTTTGCACTAAGTACAAGGCTTTAAGTTCGGCGAAGGGCATGATCCAGCTGCATGTAGACAATATAACGTCGGGTGCCACTTAGAGAAAAATAAATCCTTGCATTTCGACAATTTGAGTTGGTCCAATAATCTCAAATGGGGCCCCATTATAGAGTTGATGATCCCCATGAAGAATTTGATTAGTCCTCTTCAGCCATGGTCAAAGTGGGGTCCTTCCTTTCTCTTTGAAAGGTAAGCTGGCTAATCCCCTAGAAGAAGAAGAGGAAGAAGAAGAGGAGGAGGAAGAGGAGGAAGAGGAAGAGGAAGAGGAGGAGGAAGAGGAAGAGGAGGAAGATGAAGAGGAAGAGGAGGAAGGACAGGATGAAGAAGAGGAAGAGGAAGAGGAAGAGGAAGAGGAGGAAGAGGAGGATGAAGAGGAAGAGGAGGAAGAAGAGGAATAGGAAGAGGAAGAGGAGGAAGAGGAAGAGGAATAAGAAGAAGGAACCTACTCTATTTAGCATCCAATTTGAGCCTACTCTGCTTAGCATCCTCTTTGACTATGTCCAATTTATTTTCCTTATTCTAATCACTGCATGTTGATTTGAAAACATCTAATAATTGTTTCTTGAATTGAAAACTTGAAAACATCTGCTAATTGTTTGTTGGTAAATATCCTAAGAATATGACCTATGCATCTAAGGCTTTGAATTTACAAATATAACATTTTAGAACATGGGAGAAGTTTTAAAAAATTCCTATGCTCGTAACCATGATATCAGATCTTTGTTTTTATTTTTAACGAAATGAGAGCTAAATTATAACTTTATTAAGTCTTTTAAACATTATAGAATAATAATATTGTTCTCAGGATTGTAAAAAAATGGAAGTACTCACTTTTTTTTTTTTTAAAAGTCTTCTACAGAGTATGGAATAGAGTATGGAATAGTAGAAAATGTTGTTAGAACTACTATAATTGCAATAGATTTCTATGAACATGATGCAATAGTAGAAGATGTGAAATACAAGGCTGTATCTTTTGACAATGATGGAGTTCATTTTTTCCTTTTTCATTGTTAAGGAAAATAGAAGAAGATAAGAAAGAGCATAAGACTATGTCGAGAGATGCAAACCAAGGAAATTTACTCCTCTGTCTGCATGATGTTGACAAAAGTAGAATAAGGCTTAAATTGTAATGAGGATAAAAGAATGTGATTGTTGACAATGATTGTAATGAGGTGAAAATTTGTAATTGGAGCCCTATGTTTTAATTTAAATACTCTAGAGTTAAATTTTTGCTATTATTACAATGAAAAACAATAAGAATTTGAGTTGCTGGCTGCCTGAACTAGATCCTTGTTCTCTCAAACACCCATCCAGGACTACATCAACTTATTCAGCTCAACCAAATGAAACATGCAATCATCATTTTACACTAGTATCCCATCTTATCAAAAACTTAAGAAGAAAGATTTATCATCAAATGGGAATGGTATGGAATAATTTATTCTACACTGATTGAAACAAATCTGCACTCTGGGTTATGGGAACCTTTGGGTATTTAGCTGGATTCTTTTCAGGCTCAATGCTTCAATTTTAATTTTTTTCATTTTTTCCATAGCTTAAGGAAATAATGTGGTATCTAGAGCTGTTATTTGATATGAATCCTTTTCTTTTCCAGTGGGTGATATTGACTCATGAATTGTATAATAATACCTTGACTTCCATTGAACTAGTACTTTCTTGTGTATGCAATGATAGGGCATCTGCTTGTGAAGAGTGATGCATATAGTTATGGTGTAGTGTTTCTTGAGTTACTTTTCTGGAAGGAACCCTGTTGACATCTTCCAACCTCATGGGCAGAGGATTGGATAAAGAGTTATACGAAAGAAGAAGGGGTTGACAATGAAAATTAAGGTGAGGGTATTGGTATGGATAATGGATAATGGATAATGGAGAAGAATATTTGGGGAAATATTCTTGTCACTCAAGCCATGAAAATGCGGGTGCATCAAGTGTGGTGTCAGAGTACATCCCTTCCACTCAAAGAGACTCTACGAGAGTGTTTGTATTTTGAGTTATGTTTGTAAAGTAGAGGGGAGCACCCTCCTACACCACTTGTAATATAGATTGGCATTAGGAAAAATAATAAATCTACACAACTCCTTAACAGGCGGCTGACTGAGGATGTGTTGTCTAAAAAATCAAGAAGAATAGGCGTAAGGTTGGCGCCAAGTATAGGGAAGGAAAAATCCTTATTTCATAAGCAACTTAGATGCCTAAAATTTGGAGCTACAAAAAAATAAAAGAAAGAGAGGTTCTACAAGAATGGCATCAAAGGAGTACGCCTAAGAGGGGTCACCACTAAATCAACAAATCAAGATCCATTTCCCTTGGCACGAATGATTATCAAAGAAAACATGTAGGAATAAAATAGAAAGACGGTTGATGAAACATTGCCATGGGTAAGGGATAGTTGCCCCCAAGAATTGACTCAAGAAATTAACATGAGCATAACCATGTCTAATTACATGTCCCATGAAATATTAGTTTCATTATTACTATTAAATTTAGCATTAAAATATTTATCTTATATATATTATCTTCTACTTTATCATAAGCCAAGATGAAAATTTATCTATTTAAATTTAACAATATCAAATATGAAAATAATAATAATAAAGCTTTACCAATATTTGCTTCATATTTAATTTTACTTTTATTTATATACTCAATTTCATTTATTTTATTTTGATTTTATAATGAAATTTGTTATTATTGTTTGCTAAAATTGATCAACATAATAATGACATTATTGACAATAATACATGATAATAATTTAACACTAATTAGTGTACGTTGTTTAATACCTCAAAAACTATTTTAATCATGAATGATAATGATGTTAACAGTTACACTTTATGATATTTTTTGTCAATAATTAGTGATACTTTATAACTAATAATAATAATCATACCTTATGTTCCTACTTAATAATTACGACATTAATAATAACGGTGTTATACCCAATCCATTAATTAAATTAAAGGCAATTATTAAGCAAGGTATCACAAGCACAAATCAAGGAGATCAAAACTATCAAGAAGTGATATGAAAGTGAAATCATGATGACATAACCTAGCACATACACAAACCAGTCAAGCCAACAAGGTTGAGAGGTAAATCCAGAAACATCTAGCTAACAGTCTGGCTAGGAAGACTCAGTTGGAAATCATCCTCCCACTGATAGTGGTTGGGGCTAAGTCTAGGTTTGGGCCTCATGTCATCTCCATCAACAACACCCATTGAGTGATAAGGAATGCTCAATCCCCCCGATTCAGGGGAGATGATGCCTAGTACCTGCAAGCCTGCATCAATGACCCAAAAAATCATGTGCACACACACACACATATACATATAACCATGTCAAAAAGTAACAAGCAATGATGGGAACGAGACATTGTGTGGACCTCACAATTGAGAAACTATGACTTCATCCCACATCATACAAACACACGATCATGCATAAGCAATCACCAAATAGATACATAAGTATAATCTCATGGGTTAGTAAATTAGTAAAATATAAGAATGTAAACTAACTACCATCATAAATCATAAAGAAAGGAGATATAAACTAATCCATAATTATATGTATCTATCCCATTATCAAATATAAATAGAATCTGATACATAATCTCCATAGAAACCAAAACTAGGATGTCACAGATAACATCACACACACATACATATATAGTCCTACAAGGTACTTCTCATGAAACTAATATGAAACTAGGTGGAAGGGTACTACATCAAGGGTATGTGATGACACTCTCCTACATGTGTCATAGGATTCTGTCTAGTTAACCTTGTATTCGCCTCTGGTATCTGTTGTGTCACCCTTGCCTTTCCTTGATGTTTTTCCTTAGATTCTTGACACCTCTTTTTGTAATCTTTCTTGTGTGTTCTTGTGTGGTTTGGGGCATCATGTTCATTTCCTATCTCGGAGGGAGTGGGCCTTAGGGTTCCATGCATTTGGGTGGCAATTTTTTTTCTATTGAGTTGCATCTTCTTGGTTTGTGAGCTTGGAGGGATTTTTATACTTAATTGAATACCTCATGTACCTTTGTGATTCATGTTGACATATTTTTGGTGTTGTATATTGTATCATGTTATATACCTTCATATGGATGTAATATTGTATTACTATAACCTCATTGACGAAATGATTATTATTTTAAATGTGTGCATATTATGTATCCATGATTGATGTAATGTAATCGAACAAAAGTTATTAATCCAATGTATCTTTATGTTATTTAGATTCAAATAGGTTTAATAATTCTATAACATTGATTATTGATTTATGGAGGTCTTATTGAATTAGTCATTTTGTTATGCGTTTCTTGTAGCAACGTCGGGGAACCTTAGAGGACTTTTTTATTTGGTTTTATGTTAGCACTTTTTTAGCGTTAATGAAATGTATCATATAATAATTCTTATGTTTTGCAATTGTATTGTTCACTACTAATCTTTCTTGTTTCAAAAATAATTATTATTTTCCTATTTTCTTAGTTTGTACTATTGTCCTCTCGGGTTCCCTTACGGGGGAATTACATAAAATTTATTACAAAGCATATAAGTTGGTTGATACCTGGCTTTACAAAATATGCTATAGTTGTGATTGGTCGTACATGAGAATGAAAGGTTGTTTCAAGCAATGACAATAGAAAACAGGTTTTAAAGTTATTGGAAATGAAGAAAATTGGGCTTGGAAATCACGTGTAGTGCTTGCAGCATATCTACTTGAAGAGGGGAAAAGCCTACATGAAATTTCAAGCCCAAGAGTTGTTGCAAAATTAGAAATCAACAAGATGTTTATGCCAATTTGGATAGAAATGTTGCACATTATGACAATCAAAAAAATGATGATGCTTATTTAGAAAGAAAGAAACAAAAGAAGAGACTCAAATGATGTTCATTCTTAACATGATGACAAAAGGAAGACCCATGAAAGGTTAATTAGTTGTAACAATATATTATGCATGAGTGGTTGATTTGTAGTAATCTTTTGAACCTCAAAAATATGTTGAAGATGAAGGGAGACCGAAGTAGGAAAGCCTATGCAAGTTGAACATGATTTTGATGAGCAGTAATGCTTGAGATTTTATATAATTACTAGAGGAAGGAAACCTATTGGTTACAAATGGGTCTACATAATCAAATAGAAGGTAGATGAGACATTGATATAAACAAATGAGCATGGTTAAAGAGGAATTTGAACAAAAAAAGGAACTGATTATGAGTCATTTCTTCCCATTGACAAAATCAAGCAATTTGGTTGGTTCCAACCATGGTAGTATACTTTGGTTGGAAAGTGCACTAGATGGATGTATCATGCAAGAGCATCCTAGGGTAGTTGGAAATGTTTTGTCACCAAAAATATGTTTTGGTTTGTTTTTTATTTGTTGCTTGGGAGCTTGGTAATCTAGTCAGTAATAGCCTTGGAGTTCCTTGTTAGAGTGCTCAGTTACCTGTTGGCTTGGTTACTAGTGGCTCAATCTCAGTGACTGGTTGCTCGATCTCGGTTACCGAGTAGGTATTTTGTGTTGTTGCTTGATGGTGTCTATTCCGTGGAGCTCAGCGCAGTCGTGCCTCTCACTTAGTGGTCTTTTTTTTGGTGTTCTTGATCACCAATGGGGTTTATGCTATCTCTTGGGCTGGCCAACTAGTGCATTTAATTTGTGGTTACATGTGGGAGTTCTGAGGACCTATATCTTGTTTGGTTCACTCTCCTATGCATATTTAATGACTGTTGGAAGCTGACTGATGGATAACACAATTGGTTGTGTGTTCTTGATGCCGACTTGGGTTTATTTATGTTATTTTGATTGCAATGCTGACTCGTGGCAATTTTGTGTAAAAGAGAGTCTAGGTTGATGTTTAGAGGGGGGATCAAATAGAAGGAAAGATCAGGAATAGTAAGCTATAAGCTTAAGGCTGTAAGTTGATGAAAATAGTTGTAAGTGGGGAGATAGAAATTGCAGATTTCTTGGAGGCTTGTGAGCACAAGTTTAGATCTGGTTTCTTCCACTTAGCTACAATATAGATTAGAATGTTTGATCCTACGAGATCTTGTTGATGCTCTTATTGTTTTGGCCCTAACTAGGAAGGCCTTACAGCCTGACATGTTACATGTAATTCAATCTAAAAATATATATGAATTGATATAAGTTGTTATATCTCTGTGTTTTTGAGTTTCCATTATTGTCTTATTGTTAGCTGCAAGTTTGGACAATCCTTATTTGGATTCTCTGAGCTTGAATACATCAAGTGGTATCAAAGCTAGTTCATTTCTTGTGGAACTTAGGGTTTTTCAAGATTTGGAGAGATGCATCTGAGAAGATTGAACCCTAGGGTGATTGCAGATCTTTCTAAGGAGGTGGAAGCGAGGATAACAGAAAGATTTATATTTGAGATGGTGGCAATAAAGAATGAAATCATACAAGGTATCAGAAATCTTGGATTACATAGAGGTTTGAGAACAAATTATGGTTATGAGGAATCTTTTGAAGACTTTGAAGCTGCTAGATCTAGTGGAGATGACAAAGCCGATCGAATGGAGAGATATGGAGGAGACAGATATTATCGGTTGCAGAGATCTAGAGATCGGTTGAGTAGAAGTTACCGAATGGAGGACTCCAAATTTGTAGGTACATTGAGACCTGAGGATCTAATTGATTGGATCGGTGTTAGAAGACTACTTTGAGATGAAAGACATTGAAGATCCGCTTAGAGTGAGATTGGCACAGACTAAGTTGAAAGGACATGCTACTTTATGGTGGAAAGAAGTGTAGAGGGATAGAGAAGAAGAAGGTGAGATGAAGATCAATTGGTGGGGGTTGATGGTGATAAATCTAAAGGCTAAGTTCATTCCCGCCAACTATGAACTTGAGTTATTTAAGAAATTACAAAATCTGAAATAGAAGGAGATGATTATGGAAGATTATGCCAAGGAGTTCTACAAGCTGACTATTCAGTCTAGACATAGGGAAATTTCTAAGGAAAAGGTGGCGAGGCATATCAATGGTTTGAGATTCAATATCTAGGATGAGATTGGTATGTTAAAGATTGACTCGGTAGAGGATTCTTATCAATATGCATTGACAACAGAAGATAGGTTGAAAAGAAGACATCATGGTAATTCCCGATGGAAGAGAAGCAAGAACAATCGGTAAAAGATAAACCAAAATTTGAAGATGAACTGAAACTTGTTGAGTTGAGGAGAAGAATGGGTAGAGGTGTATTTAGGGGTACTTGTTATAACTATGGTGAAGAAGGACATTAGTCATTCGAATGTCCCCATGTAGATAAGAAGTTTGGTAGTCACCAAAATGTTGTGGTGAATGGGGTTGCTAAGAATGAACCTAAGGTGGAGGGTGTGACTCTCTTGCTTAGGAGAACATTGCTGCCCTCAGAGTAATCTGATTCTTGTTAGAAGAAGAACTTGTTTAGGACTATATGCAAGTATGGTGGTAAATATTGTAAGGTGATTGTTGATGGAGCAAGTACTGACAACCTAGTTGATGAGGAGATGGTTCAGAAACTTGGTTTGAAAAGGTTGAGGCATCCTTGTCCTAATAGGATAATTTGGTTGCAAGAAGGTCATGCAGTAGAGGTGAAGGAGCAGTGCAAGGTGAGTTTTCACATTGGTACTTATAGAGATGAAGTATTACGTGACATTGTGGAGATGAGCTCTTTTCATGTTTTACTTGGGAGACCTTGGTAGTATGATAGAAAGGCTATTCATGAATGTAAAAGGAATTTTTTTACTATCCTGAAAGATGGACATAGGTCTAATTTGATTCCTTTGAAGGATGAAGATAAAGGAAGGAGGAAATTGAGCATTGGTAGCAGAACTGAGATGGTTGCAGGGGTTGGTGCAGACATTGGGATTCAAAAATCTGAAGGTAATTCAGGGAGTACTAGTACGAAGAAGAAGAAGAACCAAGGGAATAGTGTCAGTTGAGGAATTGGAGGACATGTATATCAAGAAATAGTTTGGGATCTATGTGTTGAATCCCAACATATGTTCGTCCAGCTGTTGAGAATATCTTTTCATACCTGGGGTGTCTAATGCAGGAGCATCCTATATTACCAAAAACAATTTTTAGTTTATTTTTTATTTGATTCTTGGGAGCTTGGTAATCTAGTTGGTAACTGCCTTGGAGTTCCTTGTTGGAGTGCTCGATTACCTATTGGCTCGATTACTAGTGGCTCAACCTTGGTGACTAGTTTCTCGGTTTTGGTTACCAGGTAGGTGTTTTGTGTTGGTTCTCGGTAGTGTCTATTTGGTGGAGCTCATCTCGGTTGTGCCTCTCATCAAGTGGTCTATTTTTGGTGTTCTTGATCACCGATAGGGTTTATGCTATCTATTGGGTTGGCTGACTGGTGCATTTAATTTTTGGTTGCATGTGGGAGTTGTGAGGACCTATATCTTGTTTAGTTCACTCTCCTACATAGATTTAATGACCATTGGAGGCCAATAGATGGATAACACATTTGGTTGTGTCTTCTTGATGTTGACTTGGGTTTATTTATGTTATTTTCATTGTAATGCTGCCTTGTGGCAATTTTTTATAAAAGAGATTCTAGGTTGATGTTTAGAGCATGATTAGGCAGAAGGAAAGATTGGGAATAGTAAGCTATAAGCTAAATACTATAAGTTGATGCAGATAGTTGTAAGTGGGTAGATAGAAATTATAGATTTCTTGGAGGCTTGCAGACACAAGTTTAGATATGGTTTCTTCCACTTAGCTATAATGTAGACTGGAATGTTGGATCCTGTGAGATCTTGTTGATGATCTTATTGTTTTGGCCCTAAGTGGAAAGGCCTTAAATATCAACATGTTGCATGTAATTTAATCTAAAAATAAATATGAATTGATATAAGTTGTTATATCTCTGCGTTGTTGATTTTTCACGGTTGTCTTTTTGTTGGTTGCAAGTTTAGACAGTCCTTGTTTGGATCCTCTGAGATTGACTGCATCAATGTAAACAATTCCTTCTCAAATAGAGACCTTCAAGGAGAAAGTTACATGTACGTAGCATAAGTTTAAGATCTAGGGAAGGGACCTAGCTAGCACTTGTTGAGGCTCCAAAGAAGGGACCTTTTCAACTAGCAGTTGTACATTCTAAAATGCATGCAATGAATCACCGATAGGTAGGAGAATTCCAAATGAACGTGAGTGACATATATATTAGTTTATTTGAAGTATGTTGAGTTATGAGAAGGAGAACAATTTTTTAAGTTTTTTTTCATGTTAATATTATATAAAACATGTTAACCAACTAATGGTAATGGTGATGAAGAGCGAGTTCAGAAGAATACAAGCATATATAATGATTAGATCGTTTGTTAGTTTGTCATTGATGTCAAGCAATTTATTTATGGTTTACATTAAGTTTCCATATCAATCAGAGAGGAACTTAATTTGGTAGATAATAAAGATCAGACAATGATGATGAACTATTGGTATAATTATTTTTACTTAACATTTGATGTTTTTAAGTTGGTAAAGCAGAGAGGTCACAAGTTGGTAAAGGGAACGACCTAGTTACCGAACAGTGAAGTGTTAGTTGGTCGAGAAAAGAAAAGAGAATCACTGAGTGAAGTTGACAACCGAGCAAGGTCAGTAACCCAACAAGGTTGGTAACCGAGCAATGTTAGACACCAAGTGAAGACAATCAATGAAGTCACCAAGCACAGAACTAAGTTTGAAAAAATATTGCATTCAAGGATAAAAACAAATTTAATACAAAGGCACAGAGATCAAGAAGATGCTAAGGATGAAGGAGAAGTTTTTTACAAGATCTACGGTCATGAAAAGTCAAGTTCAAAATTAGAGATGTAGATTAAGTGGCAAAAGAAAGTTGTGAGTTCTAAGAAAAGTGCAAGCCCCGAGGCAAGGTTAATCACCTAACCAAGTTGCAAATACATTGTATCAATTCATTTGAGAGGATCTAATGGATGAGCACAATTAAAGTGAAACCTAATCAATAGGATTAAGAGGAAAAACATAAGCCTATATATTGATGAGTCTGTATGCTTATACAAAGATGCTGAAGAATTGAATAGTTGAAGAGCTATCGAAGATAGTAGTGAAAGAGTTGTAGAACCAGTCCAAAGGAGAGACTAATGAGGTTTTAGTGCTAGTAAGTTTCAAAGAGTGAACAAGGGATCTGATCAAGAAAAGTATAGTTGCAGAATCACATGTCAAATTAGTACACTATTGCTTACTAATATTTGTTATAGAAAATATTTTAACCGAGTTGACCTAACAAGTCCTTTTGTAAATCCTTGAGAAAGGTAAAATTATAGGATGAATATTTAAGTCCTCTAACTAGGCCACTCCTAACAAGGTGAAGATCTTAACAGGTCTAAGTTAAATCCCCTAACAGGGTCACATCTAACAAATTTGCATCATAATATTTAACTGGATTGGCTCTTAACCGAGCATTCTTCAGAAGAGTATTTATTTTTGTGGGTGAAAATTACCATGTAGGTTTTTCCCAAATTGAGTTTCCTCATTAAATCGAGTGTTACATGTGATGCTTGATAACTGTGAATGTTATTTGCTTATACTATATGATATTTATCAAGTTTTTGAAGTGTTTATAAGTTTCGGTTGCTGCTATTATTTGAATCACCGATTTGAATCAAAGGTTTAGATTTAGAATGTTAAGTTGCAATAATTTTTGATTCACCTCCCCTCTCAGTAAACCATCATTAATAGGGTAAACCAACAATTGGTATCAAAGCTAGTGCTCCAAGAAGACAAGTTTAAAGATACTTGAGTTAAAGATCCAAAGATGTATAAGAGGGAAGCACCGAAGTTGAATAGGAATAAATTTTCTACATGGAAGAATAGAATGAGGCTTCACATATCTGGTATTGGAGATTATGCATGGGATCATCTTGACAATGAGTACTCACCTCCACTATTTTTTCCTTTAACACTTGAGAAGATAAGAGAAAGAAAATAACATACACAAGTAATGATAGAGATAAATTCTACTCTCACCGACCTAGAGTTCAATGATTTAGAAGGTCATGATACTACTAAGCAGATGTTGGATAGGCTTATACTAGTTTTGGCAGAGATCAAAATATTTAGAAAGCTAAGGATGAAAGCTTAAGAGGAAAATTTGAATCAATGAGAATGAAAGAAGGAGAAAACATTACAACATACGACACAAGACTAAAGGAGATTGATATTTCTATTAGAGGTGCTGGTGGAACCATTAATAAAGAAGATATTACAAGAAAGATGCTTAGAACACTACTACCTATCTATGCCATCTGAGTGTCTTCTATTTAAGAGCTGAGATCCATTCCATAGATGGTTGTTACTTTGGATGCTACAATCGGTAAGCTAACTGCTTTTGAGAGGAATGATTTTGATAATAGTTTGTCTTCTACCTCTAAGATTGAATCTCCATTCAAATCATCTTTGAATATTGAGAATTATAGAGATCCTAGATCTAGAAATGAATATGCAACTAGTGCTAGTGAAAGGTTTCATAGTTGTAAGAGTGATCTTGAAGATCTATATGCTGAAGATAAAAATAATGAATCTGAATTTGAAGCATTATTAGCTAGGAGACTACTGAGAGGTAAAGGAAAGTACAAAGGTAAGATAAATTTTCAAAAAAAATTCATGCAATAAGATTGGTCACATAGCTTCTAATTTTCCTGACAATAGTGATAAGAAAGATAGAAGAGACAACAACAAGACTGAGAACAGATTTAGAAGATTTAGAGACTTTAAGAACAAAGGGAAGAAAGCATGTTGCATTGTTGAAGAAGGATCATCTAATGATGACACTGATGATGAAGAAGAAGAAGTTGTTTATGTTTATATCAAAGATGAGTCTGATGAAGAAAGGTACGTTGAATAAAAATCCCTAATGTCACAAGTAAGTAAAAATGATACATGGATTATGGAAAATGGTTTCTCACACCACATGACTAGTGATACTAATAAGTTTATTAATTTGAAAGAGCATAATGGTGGTAATGTTAGATTTGGAAATGATGCCCCATATCATGTGAAGGGAAAAGGTTCTATAATTCAGATGAACAATACTAAGTGTGATGATGTTTATTGGGTTGAAGGCCTAAAATACAATTTGTTGAGTGTGGCATAGTTAAATAATACAACTCACTGATTAGAATTTCAAAACAAGAAGGTTAAAGTATATGATCAAAAGAGAAGTTTGATTGCTAGTGAAGGTCAATCTAAAGGTAACCTATTATACCTTGATACATCCATAAAGAGTTGTCTGTTTGCTAAAATTGAAGATGTATGGCTATGGCACAAAAGGCTATGTTATGTTAATTTTGACAACTTAATCAAAGTGAGTAAGAAGAATAGAGTAAGAGGTCTACCGAGTCTAGATAAACCTAAGAATGTAATGTGTAAAGGATGTCAAGTAGGTAAGATGACTAAATCAAGATTTACAAGCAAAACCTATACTACACAAGGTATATTGGAATCAGTACACACCAACCTATGTGGTCCCATGAGAACACAAAGCTACTATGGAGATAGATACTTCATATTATTTATTGATGATTATTCTAAAATGATTTCGATTATGTTTTCAAAAGAAAATATGATGCATTTCAAATGTTTAAGTGGTACAAGGCTAGATTTGAAAAAGAAATAGGGACACAACTGAAATTTCTGAGATTTGACAGAGGTGGAGAGTTCACATCTGATGAATTTATACTCTTATGCAATGAACATGGTACAAAGAGGTAGATGTCTACACTAAGAACACCACAACATAACAGTAAAGCTGAAAGAAGAAACAAATCCATTATGGATTGTGCTATAACATTAATGATTGAGAATAAGATTTCTCAAACCTTTTGGAGAGAGGTAGTCAACACTACTTCTTATACACTTAACTGAGTCCAACAGAAGAAGGGAACTAATAAAAAACCTTATGAGATCTGGTATGGACACAAACCAAATGTAAGTTACTTTAAAGTATTTGGAAGTAGGTGTTATATTCTTAAAGATTCAAGAGATGGTAAATTAGACTCTAAAGGAGATGAAGGAATACTTTTGGGATATTCTACTAAGAGAAAAGCCTACAAATATTTGAATAAGAATACTAACACAATTGTAGAAAGTGAAAATGTGAGGATTGATGAATTTGCAGAGAAGAATGATGAATCCACTAAGAAGGAACACATGGATTATCAAAGATTTTTCTATGTACAAACCGACATTCTTGACACCTTACCAAAAGAACAAACCAAGGAAGAAGATGAGCAGAGAGAGCTTCCACCAAATGATGGAAATGAAGAGATACCAATTTGGTGAGGAAGCACCCTAGTTAACCTAAGTGTTTTTTTTGGAACTTATGGTTTCCTTGAATTTATTAGTGGCCTTTAGGTCAAGTTAGAATCAAAGTTTTCATATTGGACACCCTTTGTAAGACCTAGTTCCAAGATTGGCATTTTATAAGCCCTTGATCAACTATTTGTCAAATAATGTCCAAAACATTAAATATAGGTTATTTTATCATATTTAAATGTGTTATCATGTTTATATCCATGTGGAATCATAAATAATAGTTTTGGACCAGTTTTGGTCACTTAGAGTGAAAAGTTGCAAAACCTTGCAAAATTGCTAAAAAGTTGTCAAGCAACTTTTAAGAAACTTTCACAACTTTTGTCAAAATTGTAAAAACCATTCCCAAATGGATAATTAGTTTAAAAAGTGAATGTAACCATTGGGAATTCCTATAAAAATCTTATAGGAAGGTGGTAGGATAACTTTTTTAACTTGGCATTCAAAATAAATAAAAATCACCATTTTCCTGCAAATTCGAGAAACAGTCATTTGGTATGGACAGGCACATAAGGTTGGGAAGGAAAGTCTGATAGATTAAGGTAGCCCCATGAAGTATCTTCATTTTTAATTTGGTCTCCTATCCTAATCTTCTATACTTTGAAATTTATTGTGTTTTTACTCCTGTTGCCTAGTTTGTAAGCCCTAAATGATTGTTTCATCAAAAATTGTACATATTTCTTGTTTCCACCATGTTAATCTAATGACCCTTGGTGGAAATAATGTATTGAAAATTATCTTTAAGATTATCCAGGTTGGGTTTGATAAAATGTAGGGAGATGTATTTTCCATGATTCCCTAGGTGTATATGCCCATGTGTACACCAATCAAGCGATTGAGTACAATCCACATAACTCATCATAGGAGATTCATCAAGGCTTCAGTTTGATTTTGAGAAGTCCTTATGAAATCCCTCATATGATCCAAGTGCTGGTTTGAGTCCTAGTTGTACAAAAGAGGTACCTTTAGTGTAATTGGAGGAATAACTAGCCCTAATTGTTTAGGCAAAATAGCGTGTCTTTCTATTTTCCTTTTACTTCCAAGCATTGGTGCTTTGGTATAATCCATTTGGTCATAAAGGGTACTTTAATCTCTACTTTTTTTAAGGGGTTATATGTAACACTTTCAAACTAAGCCCAAATTTCCATTTGAAAAGGCTATAACACTAGGAAGGGCTTATCATAGCAGCCATGACCAAATTAGTGGGTATGGTGAGTAGAATCATTGGACTCTTGTCTTAGGGACCTAAATAAACCAAATCTTGAGCATAGGTCACCCCTAGTCCTTGGAGTCATTTTATGGGGAGTTAAAGTCAAATTGGTGTAAGTGCTTAAAAGCCAACCATTAGGAGTTGGTGTTGGAGACTTGGTAGAACCTAGTGATTAGGTTGCCTTGTTGGTAATAGGTTGTGATAACCTAGAAAATATTCATTTATGGACTTGTGATAAGTGTATAGGCACTTTACCTCTTGGTATTTGAAGATTTGAAGGATACCTTGTCCTTTTAGGGCTTCTGACTATCCACTCTACATCAAGTGGTATAGAGCGATGTCTACTCCTAAGGATGAAGAAATCCTTGCAAGGGTTACAAACATGGAACTTGCAAGGATAGTGAGAGAACAGAAGGCAGTGAATGTAGCCCTGACCAAGAGGCTCTAAGAACTCAAGAACAAGGTAGAGAGGGGAAGAGAAGATATGTCTAATGGAGAAGAAGGGAGTGAAGAGGAAGATGATACTCCTATTCAGGATGAGAACATTCTTGCAGACCAGAGACCCCTCTTAGATGCCTTAAATTTTATGGGGAGAAGAACCATGGAGGAGAAGTTGGACTTACCAAATTTCAATGGAAAGATGAATGTAGATTTGTCCTTAGATTGGATTGAGGCCTTGAAAAGATTCTTTGAGTGTGATGACATTTCTAAGAAGCAAAGAGTAAAGATGGAAAAATCCAAGTTGAAGGGAGCAGCCCTAACTTGGTGGAACTTTATCCAAATAGAGAGGGTGAAGAATGGTAGAAGCATGATCACTTCATGGAACAAGATGATAGCATTAATAAAGGAGACATATGTACCTAAAGATTATGGGCTACAACTCCATAGAAGGAAGCAAAACCTAAAGAAAAAATACATGGATGTAGGCTCATACACTGAGGAGTTCCTAAAACTATCCATGAAGATTAATGCATCAGAGAATGAGGAAGAAAACTAGCAAGATACATGAATGGTCTCAAGGTGTCCATCCAAGAGGAACTAAACCTACACATCCCTACATCAATAAAAAAATGTTATCATATGGAAATCAAGGTAGAGGAGAAATGGAAAAGAAAGCAAGACTTTGGAAAAGGAAAGAACAATGATGGTGGAAAGAGTTTTAGAGGAAGAGGTACCTCTTGGAATAGAGGACAATATAGTGGTAGTAGAAACAAGACCCCTGACCAAGTCCAAGGAGACAAAGAACACGGTGAATCCAATTTCAGAGGGAACTTCAAAGGAACAAGACCCTTCAATAGAGGAAGAGGAAGAGGAAATAGACCTTTGAAATGTTACTACTGCAACCAACTTGGACACCATGCAGGGAGATTCCCGGAGAAAAGAAATAACAACAACCATGGAGAAAGGAGGACATGACTCATTCAAGAAGATAAACAATAGGATGACACCAATCCAAGGGATTTATAACTAGAGGAAGGAGCATGTTTGATGATGAGGCAAGCTTTCTTGCAAGTACCACAAACCCATGAACCACCTCAAAGGAAGAGCCTCTTCAGGACAAAGATCAAATATCATGGAAAGGTATGTAATCTCCTTATTGATTCAGGTTCAACTAAAAATTTGGTGTCTCTTGAAATGGTCCAAAAATTAAAATTATCTAAGAAGCCACACCCCTTTCCCTACCATGTCTCTTTGTTAACCAAAGGTTAACAAACTCTAGTAACTAAACAAGCATGGGTAGAATTCTCTATAGAAAATTTCAAAGATAAAGTACTTTGTGATGTAGTAGAAATGGATGCTTCCCACATCTTACTAGGAAGACCTTGGCAATATGATATGGATTCCACACATCATTTTAGGAAGAACACCTACTCCATCACCAAGAATGGGGTAACTGTTACTATGAAGCCCCTGCCCGATGCTAAAACTGAGAAAGAACCTACTGTTATCACCATAGGTGAAAAGGAAATGTTGCAAGTATTGAAAGAACCTGAGACTAAAGATTTTGTACTGATCTCTAAACCCAAGGATATCATAAGATATGATGATAAGGATCCCATACCAAGCAAAGTTAAGGAATTGTTAAACAAATACAGTGATGTCACTGCTAGTGACTTGCCCACAAGCCTCCCTCCCTTAAGAGAAATCAGTCATCAAATAGATCTAATACCTGGTTCTTCCTTACCTAGTAAGGCTCCATATAAGATGACACCTGCTCAACATGTAGAGATTAAAAAATAGGTCAATGAACTATTAGAGAAAGGACTGATTCAAAAGAGCCTTATCCCATGTGTTGTCCCATCAGTCCTAGCACCCAATAAAGATGGAAAGTGGAGCTTATGTACAGACAATAGGACCATAAAAAAATAACCATAAGATATAGATTTCCCATTCCAATAATTGATGCAGGAGCATCCTGGGTGTAAGGGCAATCTTGCATCACCCAAAAATATTTCTGTTTTCTTTTCAATAAGGGCTACCTTGTGCAGAGCTGCTATTTATGGAAACTTGCTATTTTTAG